>JACVVK020000006.1:615000-695000 GCA_018292915.2 Batillaria attramentaria | reverse complement strand
TCTCTTTGCTGTATCAAAGCATCAATGGCTTCATGATGAAGTGAAAATCAGCAGTGGACGATGTGAAACTATGTAATTCATTAGCAGAGATTGCCTGCCTGAGGTCAGAATCAATACTCAGTTTGACTTCTACATGACGTCAATACTGTGCAACACAGAAACAATACTCAGTTTGACTTCTGCATGACATCAGTACTGTACAACATTCATCTGTCCGTACATTTTCTAATGCAACAGGCAGGGATTTGGTGGGATGAGAATGGGGTTGGATAACTGTTAGTATATTACACGATTGTACATAGACCTGTATCTTCCGCATCAACAGGATTGTGAGCAAAAGCAGACATCCTTTTTTGTGTCGAGCTCAACTAAATAGTTTTCTCTGTGACGCAAATTAATTCATCAGATCCTTGGAAATTTTCCAGGTATCCATTTCTATTATTTCTGTTTCTAGGCAGCTGTACACAGCCAGGAAATATTGATCCACTCCCCTTTTGCTGTTTTCTTGGATGAGAATCATCCTGCAAATTGTGTTTGTCATTGATTGGCAGGTTCTGTGTCAGCAAAATGTTGGGTCTTGCTGTTTGCTCTTGCAGCTGCATGCTTGCTACACCCTATTGTGTGAAGGTGAATGCAGAGTGCAGGGAGTATATTCATTATGAAACAACAGTGTATGTTATTTTGTATGCACTGTCAACTCTGCCCTCTCTCTTCTCATAGTTTTTAATTTTTTTCTCTTCACAGCTCTTTGATTCGGGAACTGTTTTTTTTGTGTGTGAAATGTTGCTTTTTTACTTTATTCTTATTTTCATCACAAAGAATGCATTACTGATCAGCAAATGTGCAACAAATCACCTTTGTGAACTGAATGAGTTTTTTCCCCCCTTTGTATATCATCTCTTATCTCGTCTGAAACACTGATTGAGACTGGTTCTTGTAGGCACAGGGAGCAACCATGGTGAGTTAAAGATGATGTTGTGAGAAAACCCACTACTTTGTGGTTTTAATAGTGCTTACAAAGTAGAAACGCCACTTACTCCTTGAATGGATAAAATGGTTGAAGCGTCTGCCTCCTGTAACTTTGAAATGTAAAAAAAAAATCGAGTGGTTGAATTAATAATTTGAAAATCTTAACTTGAAGGTAATGGCTAATCTAGAGCTCATTAGCATTGTTTGTCATTTGTGTTCTTCATTCATCATATTTAACTTCTTCCTTCCTTGCTGCTTTCACACCTTATTTCAAGTGGCTGGACATAATTATCCAAATTGTGGGACTTCGTACATTTCCACAATATAATCTTTGTGGTGGGAAATTGTATCAGTTGCAATTTTCATCTCTTTGTAAATGGCTCTTGATCTAAATTCAATTTTTTCATTGGCTATTGAGTATGTTTTGGCAGCTACTTCACTTCAGTCATTCTTTATAGTCCTAATGGATGGCTGCCAAAAAAAAAAAAAAAAAAAAGCAAAGAAATACAGGGAAAACTAATTATTAAAATTATTTTTACAGTAATAAGAACATGGTTCTTGATGCTCTTAGTCCAGCTACAATAACTGACAAACATCAGGCCTCCCAGTTCTCCCTGTGGTATCAAAGGTTTAAGTGAAACTATAATTACTGAAAGTGTAAGCACTTAGGTCATTGGAAATCTTTGTGTTTTCACTTCAGACATCAAGATTGATGCACCTGTGTTTCAATTCAATCATCTGAAAGGAGTAAAGCTTGTTTTGCTGCAGGGAAATTTCATTTTCTTGCTGTGAGGCCTGAAACACATCAGCTGTAATCATGGAGTGAAATTCTCTTAATCTCCATCGTCTGTCGTTTACAGCTTCGAGCTTTCCTATTACATGTACTCAGTTTCATTTCAAGTATTTTTATGCGTGTCTAACATGTAGAGAAGGTAATACCAGATTTGCCGTGGCAGGTTCATTGTAATTATATAAGAACGTTTTGTTTTTTTTATGTGTTTCTTTCTCCATGATTGAAAAGGTTAATTCCATTCAAGAATGCATTCCTGAAGCTACATGTATTTGATTTGCGTAGAGAGCATATTTCTAGGCCTTGGCATGTGAAAAGGTGTCAAATGTTATTGGGTTTTCTTTACTACCCCAAAGTGTTTTTGCCCAGACTGTCCTGAATTATGCACTGTACTATCAAGTCCTCTTTCCATCAATATTAGGAGGCCACATGCTGTAGAGGGACTGCTATTGATTTTCTGGAGGCATCAGATGATAAAACTTAAATCTTTCCAAATTGAGTGTTTTCTTTAGCCAGTGATCCATCCTGGAATTGTACTGTATGTTCACCCCGACTATCAGACTAAATCATTCATGTCAGACTCAGTAAGCTATTACCCCTTTCAATCAAGCGTTGCAGCAGCCTTTTCTGATCAAGCATGACTTCATGAAAAATTCAAACTCCTCCATAAGCTAGCAGTTGTAGGACAGACAGAACTTTCTGCTTTAGATCCCCTGTGACTTAATTAATGCCTCTGTCAGTCTGTGGTTGTGTTTTGTGGTAGGTAGGTGCCCTTAGCGACAGCAGTGCTTGGGTAACCGCCCATCCCTGCAGCTGAAAGCTGTGACGGTTGTCAATCTATTTTTGAGCTGAGCGGCACACCAGCTTTTGTTTTTCATTGATCAGGCGTGCTTGGCTAGGCATCACCTCATGTTGTCAGCAGCTAGATATCTTGTAGAGCTGCGATAAGGCAGGAGGTTCGTTGTTAGCTGATCGGCCTCATCCTCTGTGAAACAAAGGTTTGTTACTGGCATGTTTTCTCTGTTGTAAACTGATACATTGCTGTGAGAAGTTTTGTATTTTGGGGGACAACCACTAACCACATACAATATCATTCAGAATCACGGGTTCCCTTTGTCGGTGCAGGAAGAAAAAAACATAACAAAACCAGAAAACTGGTGTGGTCCTTTCCTTGATTTTTTATTAATGTAATGTGTGTAATTGGAGAACCACTTAAGTGACCTATTAGTTTCTGGTACATTTTACACTTAAAACCACTGTGAATAGTGCTTGCTCTTTTTTAGGGCGCATGTAGTACATGTATTATTTGCTTTGAAAAAATGTGCTTTATAATGGATCTGTTAAAATTTAGAATGATCATTATGCGTAGCTTCATTTTTCTTCCCTTTATGCCTTACATCAAGCAGTGGCTAGCTGTCAACGGCGTTATTTCTAGTGTTACACTTATGTAAAGTATGTTCACTTTTTCCATCACATGAGACCCTCTGTGACAACCAAGGCGTTGCTTTGGAAACAGGCTAGCTTAACTGACGCCTTCAGGAAAGAGTTCCAGACAGTAATATTGATCACTTATTTACAGAAGCATGAACCGCTAGAGCAGTGCCAATTACTGCCTTTGTGGCCTGTTATAGACTGATAGAGTGATCGTTAGTTTGTTGATCAGACACACAGCAGGTAATGTGCGGCATTTATGGATCATGGATACAGTAATGACCATATGATAGTCAGACCCCCTGCTTGGTGTCATCCCTAGTGAAAGTGTGTAGTTTGCTGAAGACTGCTGCTCCAGGGGTAAAAGAAATGCTGAGCAAGCATGTGTCATGGAGAGTAATGTACCAGTACATGTACTGTTACTGTAATTATTAACTTAGTCTGCCCAAGGGCATTTTGATGTAAGAGTGATCAGTGTTTTTGTAATTTCTCTGTATTCTCCTGCTTCTTAAGAGTTAATAAGTAAGAAATAAATTTAAACTGAAAAGTTCTATAATGTAGTAAAACTATATGCAGGGTAAAAATAGTGAGAGAGAGAGAGAGAGAGAAAAAAGAATACCTCACATGACATTGGTGTCTAATCAGTATTTGATCACCAGCTTTAGGCAGGTTTGGCTCAGTTTGGTCATGTAATTGCATGTCATGAATTTTTCTTCAGAATACTGCATGCAAGGTTGAGAACTGATAATGGTTATGTTCAGTTTTTACCTGGTTCTCTTTTTAAGTTCTCAATTTAAAAAGCTTCAATAGTGAAAAAAATATTCAGATCTCTGGTGTGGGCATAAAGAGTGTGGGTGTACACTTATATTTTCTGCTGAAGAACCGTGACTGCTGAGTCCAGTTCTTGCTGCTGACCAAAATAACACAGGAAAAACAAGCAAGGGTATTAATATTTAGGACTGATCAATACCTGTGCACTGCAACATACTTGTTTTGTCTCCGCAACTGTTTCTCTTTAGGCCAGAAGCCATATATCACAGCATTTTAAGACAAACTCTCCCATTCATGCCGAAGTTGTGCCTTGTTGTGGAAAATGGCCATGTCAGTTGACTGAAGCAATATTGATTTCTGAGTTAAATGCATGCTGAGAAGCTGAAGTGACCAATCTTATGCCATATGGTAGGAGATTTCTTCTGCTGCACGTGCTGTGGAGAAGATAGAGAGGCATTTTCCATGTTGCTGTAGGTGCACAGTAACACGTGCACAATATGACTGTCACTCATTGCAGTATTATTTGATCTTTTACTGCATCTAGTCACAACTGTAGATTTTGTAAGAAGTACATGTCTCTTCTGACCATTACAGTTACATGTAGCTTAGTTTGAGCTGGTGCTATATTTTCGGGTTTAGGCGCTTTGCCATCTCTGCATGGCTGAGTCTTTTATGGATGATATTGATGGAGTTTCCATGTTATGTTCCAGATCTGGAGATAGCAGCCAAGAAACAAAGATTGTCCATCACAGGCACCATGCATTCTAAACCTGTTGACCCAGAGGAGGAAAGGAAGAAAAAGGAGGAAGAAGAGAAAGCACAAGCTGAGAAGAAAAGTAGTGTGATAAATAGGGGTCTTGGAGATTGTGTCTGTTTCTCTCTCTGTCTGTCTGTATGTCTATCATTCACACAAGCACACACACACACACATGCACGCACCCACATTTACACCAATTTTTGTAATGTACATATACTGTCTTTTGTTTTGAACAGTGTCATAGCAGAATTAACTAAGTTTGGGTATTGGGTACAATTTTTTTAATAGCGTCCACCGTTACATACAGACATACAGAATCTTAATTTCTTCTCATTTTTCAGTTGTTTCTCTATAGAGGGAAGTCGCAAAAGCAACAGAGAACTCACAAGACATGAACAAGCATCATTTGCCAGATGAGCAGCATGAGGTTGACGTCAAATGTTTAGTTCACAGGCAAAATCTGCAAATATCGTCACTGCCTCTGACATTTCACCAGCCTCTCCATCTTCCAGATTTCATGTAAAAATTAATGCAGTCAGGGAAGTCACAACACCAACAGAGAAATCACAAGACATGAACAAACATCTTCTCTCGCATGAGGCTCGAGTCAAATGTTTAGTTCACAGAATTGGCGTCATCTTTGGAGAAACAACTTTATGGGATTCCTCCTTGTTTGCTTGCAGTATGAATCATTCTTGTGGTTTGACCTTTTTTGGATTTTGTGTATTTACAGGGCTAGAGGAGCTAGAAGCAGAGCGCGTCAAGACCTTGCCACAGTGGGAGCAGTTCTTGCTCACCCGAAAGCCCATCATCGCTCTCGATGGCTACATCCCCAACTCTGTTGTGCGTGCTACTATCGGCTATGTCAAGCCCAAATCACCTGAGCCAGTATGGAGGCTTAAGCCGGTAGGGTCTCGTACCATTTTGCTCTTGTGTGCATATAGAGTTTAATCTGTGCAAGACTTGAATAATGTGTGACCGCATGGTCTGTACTCGACTGTAGCAATGAATGTAGTGAATGTCAGAAACTATTTTTTAGACATCGTGGAAAACTTAATAGTGTATACAGAGGGTTGCTACAAGGTTAGAAATCTGCATAAGCCTTCTGTGTCGACGCAGGTGCCAAAGGCAAACCACAAGCATCTGCCTGAAGGATGGACGTTTAAGGATGATGAAGAAACTGCGAAGAAGAAGGTGAGATTAGTACATTTTCTTTGTAGGTTGGAGAAGTCTGTCTTGTACAGTATGCAGTCTGATGATGTAGTTGTACCTTTCTTTCATATGTCTTCATTATTTTATCTCTTTTTTTGTGACTTCACCTCTCATTATGGTAATGATTATCCAACAGCACTTTGTATTTAGTGCATTTCTGGTGTGTAGTTTTACTGGATTAGTAAAGTGCCATATACAAATGAGTGCTGTTTGTTGGTTGAAGTATCTTCTCAGTCAAATGGTTGGTTTTAGTATTCAAACAAGAAGAAGGCTGCATAGACTTTCAGGTTTCGTGGTGGTGGCTACAAAGGGTGCATGTTATTTTAAAATACAAAGAGAAATGTCTGTGTGGAAGTGCTACATGATGAGATCTTGTAACCATGCTGCCCCAGAAGGTGCCCCGAGAAGATTCAGTGATGGATGAGTTCTCTGACATTGAGAGTGTGATGTCGCTGAAACGAGAGGCAACACTACAGAACATCAAACAGCAGCAAAGTATCAAGGAAGCCTCCATGTTTATCGGGACCATCTACTGTCTGCTGCCCGATGGGACTGAACCAGAGGTAGACAGCTGTACCAACTGACGTTTCTGAAACTTTGCTTGTGACTTTTGGAGTTCACAGAAGACTGTGATCAGCTTGCTGGATTGATGTGGAAAAACAGACTTGCTTAACCCTGGACTTGCTTTTTAATGGGCTGTGTTTCACTGTAATGTAACCCGCCTTGTGTGTATCATTCTACCATTACTAACATTTGAAACAGATGGAAACTTCCCCTGTTAGTCTGGAGTGAGCGTAATCTTGTGTTACAAATACAAGCTTCACTTGCAAAAGGGTTTAGGTGTCTGGTGTGTGGACTTCTGTCATCTGATCAGATGGTGAAAAGCTTGTGGGTTTTCTTTCACAGGTTTGCTGAGTAACATAACAATAGCTAATCCGCTGGTACATAGTGTGTGGTGTGTTTTCATTGCTGACATGACAATAATGTTTAATGCTCTGCTACTTGCACTTTGTCTGGATGTGTAGAAGAGCGTAACTTTCCAGTGGACTGATCATGGACAAAATGTCACTGAACTAAAATGCTGAAATTGTCAGTTTTGTTTCACTCTTAATCATTTTGCTTCAAAGGTTGCTTGAAAGTTTGTTGTCTTTAGAGGGTTGCTTGTTAACTTGTGTTTACATTGCATAGACATTGTCATGAATTTCAGTTTGTGTGAATAATGTGGGTGAGGTGTGTTCCATGCCACTCCCACACCCCACTTCCTGCGTCTGCTTAACATTCTTCAAAGCATTTTCTTCTGCAGATTTTTTTTTCTCTTTTTTTTAACGCAGATACATGCCATAATTCTTGGTCATTCTTGTGTATAAATCAGAATTGCCGAATGTTAAAACAGTGATGTCCATTCTCTGGTGGAGATTTTTCTGATATTTGGACATCTGTCTCTATTTTTGATTTGAAATCCATAGCGTTATAGGAGTGAAACCACAAATTTTGAATTTGAGACCAAAAGCACCCACTAATATTTTCTTCTCATTTTATCTTTTTTCTTCAGAGTGTGCCCAACTTCACTTGGCGGTCAGCCAAAGAAGATGTTGCTGACCTGACCGCCACTGTGCGTCTCAAAGTGCTTTCTCCGGTCCTGAAACGCACAACTGTCATCACTGCCGTCCCCCAGAAGCAAGTACAAAAGGATGAGAATAAGCCACCTCCCCCAGCAACCTCAATGTGTGAGTTGACATTTTGTAAAATGCTATTTTTACTAAAGGCATCATGCAATGATTACGCTTACGAGGTAGAAAACAGGTTTGATGGAGAGGAACAGCTTTGCTATCTTGTAAACATAACTTTTTTTTTCTTCCTCTGCGTTCTTCCTTGGGATGAAGATTGTTTTGGGGTTTTATACAAGTCTGAAGTGTATTGTGCTTACATAGAGGGTTCACTTTTTGCTCTGATTGCATGCCACATATGTTATTGTTACAGATAAAACAACCAAGATGGTAGCCCCCAAAGTCAGCATTGATCTTACAGCCAACATGGATATGCGGATCGCTTCTCAGCCCCAACCAAGGGCAGAGGTGGCAGCACCGAAGCGTGAAAAATCCATGTCTTTTCGATTACCAACTGCAGGCACTGCGTCAGCCACTCTGATAGAGGAGCCTGACGAGGAGAGCTCTCCCCCTCAGGTGTTTTTCTTGACTTCAATTATGTAATTATCCAATTACTGATAAATCATCAAGATTAGTCACAGGTGGTTTCTTTGTCACGAGGTGAGAAATATCACAGAGGAGTAAAGTTGCATATCCATATAGCAAAGTAGATGCAAACCAGTAGCAACAGCAACAGGTTTTCAAATGAAAATTATAGAAATAAATAATGTGTATCCATATGCGTGATGCAGAAGTGATGCAGTGGCGGTACCATATGTGACGGCAACATGACGCGATTTCTTTCGCTTCAAGAGTGAAAAAGAATCGCTGTCGCACACACCATTTACAGCAAAAAAAAGGGCCTGGGGTTTTTATTTTGCTCAAATTTCCCATGTGTTCAAAGAGCGGATGAGATGGAACCAGCTGTAATGAATGTCTTTTAATCTTTTTAGCAAGTAGGTCTATTGTTGTAGGTAATTTCTCTTCAGCAACATGCGCTTTCACGAGTTTCAGGTATTCCATGATGGAATAGGCTGGGTCAGTGCAGATACAGATACAGATGATTTTTTGGTCTATGAAATGGACATTTGCTTTCAGCTTCACTGACAAAAACACACATAAAATAGACTGGATGCTGCCTGTCATGCCATTTATATGGATACACCCAAGGCATTTTTCGCTATCGCCCGACCATCACACCGCTACTGCTTCGCCTCACATCTCTGTGTGGATACATGTGCTAGCTTTGTGTCTGCCTTCAGTTGAAATAGGAACATTTTGAACACGTCACTGCTTTATGAAGTGTCTATGTGCACAAGTGAAAAGATGGCCGTGGAGACATGAGCACACAGTGAAGCTTATTTATCATTGGTGATGGATACCAATCTAATGACGGTTGTTTTCTTTGGCTTCAGCTGCTGTCTGGATCACTGTTAAAATTGATAATTTGTGTTTTGCAGACTGAGAAGCAGGAGGATGGCACACGTAACATGGTCTCACAGGACAGACAGCGAGAGCGCTCTTTTGACCGTGGACAACCCCCAGGGAGGAGGCCGCCGCGAACGAGATCAGGGAAGGCCCCGCCCCTCAGACGTGAGCTAACTGGGGAAGAGCTAGGGCTGTTGCAGCGCATCGTGCGTGAGGACTGGTTTCCAAAACACGTGCCCTGTGCCTTTGAGCCTGTCATGGATGCTCTGCTGGCTTTTGTGGACAAGGGGGATGCGGCTGTTTATGCTAAAGTGTGTGACTACATTGTCGCCATTGCCAAGTGAGACATTTGTATTATTTACAAAGTGGATTTTCAAAAAGATTCACTGTTCTCTCTGTTTGTCTGTCTGTCTCTCTGTCTGTGTACACACACTGTGACACACATACACGCATGTGCGCACGCACACACACACTTCCCAATGGCATTGAATATACATTTGTATTACAGATCTTTTTATCTAACCTTTCTTTTTTCCTGTTTGATGATAATGCAATGGAAATGCACAGATTGAAGTACATGTACTGTGCAAATAGGTGCGTATATCACTGTCTGCCTGATAATATCCCGATTAATTTTAGTAACACCTATAGTAACAACATTACTGTGATGCAAATACGAGTAGCGCTTGATGGCAGTTCAGTTGTTACACCGTGAAAGTGACTTGTGCAGTTTACCACCTTAACTTTTTGCAGAGAGATTGGGATCCCAAGGCAGTACCTGAACAAGTGTGGGGATAAACTGACCAAGCAGACCTCACACTATGCAGCCATGATCCGCAAGAAAAGCCTGTGGACATTACGCCAGCTGGGCATCAGCAGGAAGGAACTGATCTCCGCCATTCTGCCAAGTCTGGCTGATGCTAAGGTTGGTTTTGTCTGGAGAAGTCCTTTTCCTTCAGTTTCACTGCTTCTTACTTTGCTTTTCTGGTCACCCAGAACATTGATGGCACAAAATCACTACGTCCTCTCGTGCTTCAGTAACTGGGCTTTTTTCAGGCCATTTTGATATGTATGTAGGAAAAGAATTTCTTTTTATTTTGTATTGATGATAAGTTTCTGTAACTGCCCCTAGTTTGGACACTTCAAGTCTCTATATTCATCTTGAATTCTGAGGGGAAAAACTGCCACTTACAAAGCTCTAAAGTTCTTGGCCAAATGAACAGGTGTTCCTTTCAGCCACTGTGACCATTTTCGTGACTTTACAGCTTCTAATATTAGTGATGACTTTGCTAAAAACAGCCATCAATCAGCACTGTTTAGCTGGTCTTCAGTCCGCAACTAAATATCGTTGTTTGCTCAGTACGTGGTATGCTTCACATACGTAGAACAATATATTCACCAACCAGAGACACCTCAACGGTTTCAAATGCTATATTTTGTCCCAAGTGACTGATTCTAATGGACGGATTAAGAGCATTCGATGAAACATTTTCCACAGCGTTGCTGTATGCCAGACAAACATATTGAGACTCTAAGACTCTAAGTTAAATAATGCTTGCTTCAGATTTTTGTCATCAGTGTTTTTTTGCCATTGTTATAGACTGATGCATCAAGTGTCTTCTGCCTATTTCATAACTAAGCCTGGTTAAAATGCATTTTATTGTCCTGTGAAGGCTGACATCCGTGAGGAGGCGATCGCGGCACTGAATGACCTGATGGGGGATCAGTCTCAGGAAGGTCTTTCAAACCTTATGACATCACTTGGCATGTCCAGCAAACCCATCACCACCAAAGAGGAAAGAGTATGTCTTCTTACGATTAAGCTAAGTAAGCTAAGGTTTAACATGCCCACCACAAGAGCGATTGGAGATGGCCCTTAATTCGCAGGTCATGGCAGAAGGGACATCTATCCGAAGGGAACAGTCCAGTTGAACATGCTGTGTGTCTATGTTGTTTGAGCAGTACATTTTGTGATAACTTTGGTAGAAGGTGGATAGGGCCATTAGGGGTGTTAGGGATTTCATGTTTTTTTTTTTATGGGAAAGAAGGAAACTGTAGATAATAACTCTCTCTCTCTCTCTCTCTCATTACTAGAGCTGCTGACTGTAATGTGTATATCAGTAACCAAAGAATCATGATCAAGCCCACAGTTCTGTACATGCCATTCCACAGCAAGCTGCCCTGAAGATGATCAGTGAGCGCCTTGCGAGCGACAAGAAAGTCAAGTTGCCAGGTGGGGGCAGCATGCAGGACAAGGTACACATGTGGGTCTCCAGTCTCACTACAGCTGACCCCTCCTCTGCTTATGAAATGAAGAATGCACAGGTTAGTTGCTCTGTGAGTGTGAGCTGCCCTCAATCTCAGAAGTCACATTTGGAGAGTGTGCAGAAATGAAATGTTTGTCTGTGTTTGATTATCCTTACTTTTCAGAAAGTCCCTAGTTTTCAGATTGTTAGGCTCACAGATTGTTCTAAGCATTTTTAGTGGTGTCCAGATCCTTCACATCACTAAGACACTGACAAATACATGCACAGACAGGCATGCATTCAGCTAACTGCAGTGTGGTTACCACACTCGACATTGTAGCTGAGTTTTCCTTGTTTGCACAGCCATCAAACAGCGTGTTGCATTCAGAGCTCTACTAATCTGTAAAAGAGACTATTTCAAGTGCAGAGGCACTGTGCATATTTGTGACCGTACACCACGATATGAGTCGTAAGTCACGTTTTGACTATTCTGAGATACTGGCATAAACACAAAGTAGAAGAAATGCTCTTTCCAATGGTATAATTATTTTTCCTTAACTATGATCTTTTGGCAAAGATACAGTAGTTCTTAAACAGGTATCCCCTCAGATCACATTTCACCAGAAAACGAGAACAAACTTGAGAAAACGCTGTTATAGAAGTTTTCCTTAGCAACCTGTTTCAGGCTGAATAAAGTATTTCTACACTTAATCTGGCGTAGGTATTAAAGCTCATCACAGAAAAATAGTTAAACAGTCCAAATCAAATGAAATCTCAAAATCGACCAATCCAGCCTCATCTGCCTATTTTTGGCTGCTAAACAAAATGAAGTCAGGCGCAAAGCGACTCATTTCGTGGTGTACGGTCACATTTCACATGGTGATAGTGAAGTTCACGGCATAATAAAATTCACAGCACAGTACAGGAGACTAATTAAGACTTGCAACTTACAACTTACAAACTACTGTGACTTCTTATGCTGTTTGTTCTTGGTAATAAACGCATTTGGAAGAAAACTGTTTCTGAATCTGTGTGTCCCCCTCATCTCATGTTGATACCTCTTGCTAGAGGAGAGGTGTTCAAAGCAGGAGTTTAACCTGTGTGTGTGTGTGTGTGTGTGTGTGTGTTTGTACTGCATACTGTCCGAGTACTTGACCTTGATTACACACCTACATCCCGAGGACTTACAAACGCTCTAAGGTCTTACACCCTAGTCCTCAGACTGATCGATCTTTGTACGGCGTCAATAGCATGGCAGTGATACGACGGTGAAATATTGGGGTAGTCCCCAAAAAGATGGAAACATGCGATTTTGTGTATATCTAGCCAAAGCGATTATACACACTTTTGCAGCTGGTCGGGGAGTTGACAGTTCTTCACACTCGCGATAAGTCACCGTCACGTCACAGCCGCGTTCTCATTTGCGGATAAGACAACGCGTCAGCAGTCAGGTTAACCAATCAGAATCACGCTTTTTTAATTAGGCGCGTAATTGGCGCGGGAAAATCCGCTGAAGCAAAATAATGGGATGGAATTTTCAGTTCCGGCGGTACTGTAAACAGGCGTCCTTTTTCACACCGGTGACATCGATCAGAGCAGTTGTGGCGTATTCGGATGAAGTCGGTAAGTACACGATTTATTTGTCTGCTCTAGAACTGAATGCAGATCTAGTTAGATTGTGAGACTAATCTAAACGGGGAGGGATTTTTGTTAAGCAGCAGTTTGCTGGGCTCAGTGCTCTGTGTTGCATTAATATGACTGTTAGGGCCACGTGTTCCTTAGATCAGCCAAATATGAATGGTCGACCCAGCGACAGTTTGATATGGTTTGTGCACAGTTTAACCTTTAACCCTTCCCGCCCGGCTGTTCACGTTTGTTGACAGCGAGCGAGCCCAGCTAGTGTTTCTCGCTGGTACGGCTTACTCAGTTTCTGGGGCAAGCCAGTCCAATTCCACACATTGCGCGCACAGTTTTCCCTTGCATCCCGTTACTGACCATCTGCTACCTGTACACTGTACTTGACCCCTTTTCTGCTGATGTTTATACATTTATGTACCTGACAAAGCAAAAGCCACACTATTCACGCGACAACCTCACCGCCGAAACCTGCACACCCCCAGGCTGAAAGACATCAGCAAGTTATTTACATTTATTTACACTCCGAATCTACACCTACATGAGTGCACTCTTATCTGTATACCTTTGTTTACAAACGTTCACATTGTGATTTTTACGCATTTTAAAGTGGTTTCAAGTCCTATGAAGTAACCTGTAATGAAACTGATGGCCATGGGATTGGCATAAAGTTACTTACGAAAGTAGCAGAGCCCACAAAACCCACACATCTTTATCTAGAGCAGTAAATGGTAAACTGAAGTTTATTCTCACTTTTTTCAGGTTTGATACAAGTTCACGTTCAACACTGAGAAATGGCAAGCATGGACATTGCCATGATTGGTATGTACACAATCTTTTTGGGAGAAATAAAAAACACTTGCACTCTCACAGCGAAGTAGTTTTTAGTCTGTGCCCAAACACAGTCAGTGCTTTTAATAATAGAAAAATTAAAGGCAGGGCAGGCAAACATATCAGTATATATATATATGGGAACGTTAATGTCAAGCCCTGATGAGACTCAGCACATCATTTGTCATGGGGGCTCGTATGGGGCCGGTTTACATGGTTGTCTCGAAGATCCATGTTTCTTGTGGCTGTGTCTATTATTGCTTTAGCTGTGGGTTTCTCTGATTACAACTTTTGATAGTGTCTTTATGCATGCTCTTATCCTTATAGGGACAGACTGCTTGGACCCTGGAGAGGACAGTGAGCAACAGCATGATGATGGTGACCAGTCTCCAGTCTACTGTCTACTGGAGGATTACGGGCATGCAGACAATGGCGACCAGCCTCAGGTCCATTATCAGCAAGGCAACAACACACATACTGATTATGCAGATGATTTTGACTTGTCATTTGATGTGGATGATGATGGTGATGCTGATTTTAGTGTCCATGAGTCAGACGCTAGTGATACAGAAGAAGAATCTTTTGATTCTGACGATGAAGGACAAAAGAATACAAAGACAGAAAAAAGAAAAGAATCATGTAATCAAACTTCCTCAGTTTATGCTGGTGTTTTAGGTAATGCTACAGTTTGTAGTGGCACTCCTGTTTCTGAATGCACAGTTACAGTTTCAGGTGGGGTAGGATGGGACAAAAAGCACTGCTGTGTATACTGTTTGAAATTCTACTCAAAGATTGCAAGGCATTTAGAACAAAAGCATTCAGAGGAAAGCGATGTTGCTTATGCTCTCAGTTTACCAAAGAAGAGCAAAGCCAGGCGAGACAAGTGGCTTGAGATAAGAAATAAGGGAAACTTCCATCACAACCAGAGAGTTCTGAAAGATGGGAAGGGAAGCATCATTCCATCGAAGCGTCCAAGGTCAGATGATACTTCAGATGCACACAAGTACGTGCCATGTGCACACTGTTTTGGCATGTTTCGGTCATCTGCACTTTGGAGGCATTCAAAGACATGCAAATTTAAGGCACACGACACGTCAGAGAAGGATCATCAGCGGCAGGGTAAGGCTTTGCTCCCTGTCTCAGACAGTATCTCTGAGCCCTACAAAAGGGACATCTTGGACTCGTTAGCAGCAGACAAAGTTAGTCAAGTTGTCAAAAACGATAAGGTCATAAACAGTTTTGGTCAAAAACTGTATGCTAGATGTAGCAGACACCCGCATCTCCGCCAGTATGTGAAACAAAAACTTCGGGAACTGGGGCGGTTTCTGATTTGTGTTGGAGAAAACAGTGGTGTTCACAGTCTTCAAGACTGCATTTCAGCAAAACATTTTAAACTTGTCTGCGATGCAGTGAAGAAAGTTTCTCGATTCCACGACGGAAGTTACAAAACCCCATCACTGGCCCTGAAATTGGGGCACACACTCGCAAAATGTGCAAGAATTGTCCACTCAAATGCCGTTAGGGCAGATGACGCTGGCTTGAAAAAGGATGCTAAAGATTTCTTAGCACTTTATCACGATGACTGGAACGATGAAGTGTCTACTACTGCCCTTCAAGACCTCCATTTCGCACGATTCAACAACGCAAAGCGGTTGCCACTGGCTAAAGATCTGCAGAAGCTAAATGCACACCTTCAAGAGAAAGCAGCTGAGACGATGGCTGCCATCAGTCAAGATGCAGTCCGTGATCCTGCAATGCTTGAGAAAAACTGCCGAGAGCTGAACAGAATCACATTAGCACAGGTAGTCCTTTTCAACAGAAGGAGAGCTGGTGAGACAGAAAGGATGGAAGTGTGTCAGTACCAACAAGGTCTTGTGACAGGTAAACAGGTTCAGGAGGACATTTTTGAGGGCCTGTCTCAATTTGAGAAACACTTGGTTCACACCTTGGCTCGGATTGAAATACGAGGCAAAAGGGGTAGAAAGGTTCCAGTTCTACTGACAGAGCAACTCAAGGCACAGATTGAGTGCCTCCTTTTACACAGAGGTGAGGCTGGTGTCCATCCTGACAATCCCTTCCTGTTCCCAAGAGGAGGCGATGCCCTGACTGCAATAAGGAGCTCCGATGTGATCAGACAGTTTGCAACTGAGAGTGGAACTGAAGCTCCTGCTCTGATCACGTCTACCTCCCTCAGAAAGCACATCGCAACAACTTCACAGATTCTAAACCTTAAAGATAATGAGCTTGATGCTCTTGCTAACTTTTTGGGGCATGACGTGCGAGTGCACAGGGAGGTTTACAGATTGCCAGAGGACACAGTTCAGCTGGCAAAGATAAGCAAACTGTTACTGCAGCTTGAGGCTGGAAACATTTCGAAGTACACGGGGAAATGTCTCGATGAGATTGATGTGACGGTCGATGAAGCCATTCCTGTTGAGGAAACCTGCGGGGCTGAGAACCTACAAGCAGAAGAAACCTCGGCAACAGCTGGAACTTTGACTGAGAGCAGCCCCACTTCCGAGACCCAGAAAACGGCCCCCTCTGTCAAAGCCGCCAGAAAGTCAGGTCCAAGACAAAAATGGTCAAGTGATGAGAAAGAAGCTGTCGCACGGCAGCTTGGCAAATACTTCAGAATAGGCCGGTTACCTGGAAAGAATGAGTGTGAAGAAGCTAAAAGAAATGAACCTGTATTACACAGAAGATCATGGGCACAGGTAAAGTTCTATGTCAAGAACTTCCAGCAGTCACAGAAAAGATGCCTCATGAGTGATCAATAATTAACACGCTGTGCTCATGCTTCTTGATATTTTGACAGTATTGCTGCTGTTAACAGTCAGAGAGTGAAAAGAAAACTGGAAGAATGCTTACATGAATAGTTCAGATGTCCTTTGAAAATACAGGAGACATTCACTTTTGTAACAGCTCAGCGCACTTTCAGCAGTAATGCTTTACCCTTACTCTTACTTCTTCAGACAGCGTGTTTCACATTGAGCTGGTTTTGTGTTGTAAAGTGTATTCTTCCACCACTTCAACTTTATTGCTGGATAAGCTTTTACAAAAAAAAATCATACACGCGTATCTCCCGGTCATGCTCAGTCAAAGTTCCAGCTGCTGCCGAGGTCTCTTCTGCTTCACAGTACGCATGGCCCAGACACGTGCAGAACGGAAAAAGTTAACCGTCTTATAGCAATAGGCTTAGTTTGTCCGTGAACATTTCAGTTTTCAACTTACTACTTGATTATTGTTGGTTATGGCGGTAACTGCTGATCACTCCTTCGAAGGACATGTACCTTTTCCCTGCTTACGGTTTGTATACAACCTGCTGCAAGATTTTTCAATGTTTGTCATTATCTCCTTGCAGAAAAGTTCCTGCCATAGAAGTAAATATGTTTATCTTCTTTAGTTTAAGAATATTGTTGCCACTTGCACACTGACAATGTTGTTACGACACTCTTGCCTTCTGTGAGTACAGACAGTGTACAGACAACCACTTTGATTTGTTGTTTTTTATGTGGTGGTGGTGTTGGTTTTAAAATGTTATAAACAACTTTTCGGAAACTGTTTTATGCTGGATGATGTTTAGCCTGGGGACATCCCTTCTGCTTCTTTAAGTTTTCTTTCTTTGATTTTTATTTTTTTCTGCGCACTGAACAAAAAATGCTAGCTCTGTGCTTTCATTTGCAAATTTGCCTCATTCTTCCTAGTTTTGATTTAGCCTGTTCACGACCCAGAAGTAGTCATCTGAGAAGTTAAAAGATATTAGTTTTTGTGTGTGTGTTTGTGTAGTATTTTTCCTCTTCCTAGAAATATTGCTGTCGTGTCTCCTTTGACATGTTCGAGTTGTGGCTGTAGTATTTCCTTGCGGCGATGTGTGTATGGTGACAACACGCTAGCTTCTTGTTTCAAGAGGCATGCGTAGAAGCCTGTTCCTGTGTTTGAAAATGCAGTATTGCACTAATCCTGTGCCCTGGTAGACAGCACAATTTTACCGCCATGTCTATTTGCTGATCTTTTTTATGCCTTTAACTGGGTGGCATGCCCAACTGAAGTCCAGCCACCAAAACTGAGATAGGAGGACAGGAAGTATATGTAGTACATGTACAAGTGTTGAAGCAGGCCATCTGCCTGGATTTGTGTACATAAAAGCCCAACAACTGGCAGTGTTACCCACAAATGTTGGAAGCCTAACTTTGCGAATAAAAGGTGCTGGACTTGAAATTGCCTTTGACTCCTCATCACATTCATGGCTAGCTACTCTCTCTCTCTCTCTCTCTCTCTCTCTCTCTCTCTCTAACACACACATACACACACAGAGACAAAGCTGCTATTTTCACTTGCTCTCGGAGGAATTTGACGTCCGCTTTGGAATTTATATTCCTTTCATTCAGACTCAGACGAGTCAAATATTAAATATATGGTATACTTTTTTGCATTTTGAAAGTGGAGGGCAGCACATGCATTTCATCCTGATTTCATATTATCTAAAGAAAGCTTACAATGGCAGACGCCACCTGGTATAAATGGATTACCTCTGCGAAATCTCATTTCTCTCTTTCTTCGGTTTTTAAATACTCGGTATCAAAGGGCATTTTTGGCATGTCCTGTCCAGCTAGGAGCATGAAACTAATTTAGTTTTTACAAAAGGTAGACCTGTACTTTCTAAACACGAAGTATAATCAGCTCCAAGAAAATTCACCACATGCAACAAAACCTGATGAATTTTAATGAAGTCATCTGGATACTATTGAACATTACCAGTGGGCGTTGCAAAACATTAACCCATGTGAATTACATCCTAAGGATATTACAAAATGTTGATGAGTGTCTGGACAGTCTGCAGCATGTTCTGTCACTGGGGCCGAGAGGGTTCCAGGGATGAAAAACATGTTAATTTTGTGCCCTGTCAATGTAGAAAACCTTCAAAACGTCAAACAACACTGGCCAGTGTAAGAAGTCTTCAGGATGTCGCACAGCACTGGACAATGTATGAACATGTATGAGTCTTCAGAACTGGACAGTGTATATGGTCTTCAGAATGTTACACAACATTGGACAATGTGTGAAGTCTTCAGAATGTTACACAACATTGGACAGTGTATGAAGTCTTCAGAATGTCACACAACATTGGACAGTGTATGAAGTCTTCAGAATGTCACACAACATAGGACAGTGTTAAGTCTTCAGAATGTTACACAACATTGGACAGTGTGTGAAGTCTTCAGAATGTTACACAACATTGGCAGTGTGTGAAGTCTTCAGAATGTTACACAACATTGGACAGTGTGTGAAGTCTTCAGAATGTTACACAACATTGGACAGTGTTAAGTCTTCAGAATGTTACACAACATTGGACAGTGTTAAGTCTTCAGAATGTTACACAACATTGGACAGTGTGTGAAGTCTTCAGAATGTTACACAACATTGGACAGTGTTAAGTCTTCAGAATGTTACACAACATTGGACAGTGTGTGAAGTCTTCAGAATGTTACACAACATTGGACAGTGTTAAGTCTTCAGAATGTTACACAACATTGGACAGTGTTAAGTCTTCAGAATGTTACACAACATTGGACAGTGTTAAGTCTTCAGAATGTTACACAACATTGGACAGTGTGTGAAGTCTTCAGAATGTTACACAACATTGGACAGTGTTCAGTCTTCAGAATGTTACACAACATTGGACAGTATGAAGTCTTCAGAATGTTACACAACATTGGACAGTGTGTGAAGTCTTCAGAATGTTACACAACATTGGACAGTGTGTGAAGTCTTCAGAATGTTACACAACATTGGACAGTGTGTGAAGTCTTCAGAATGTTACACAACATTGGACAGTGTGTGAAGTCTTCAGAATGTTACACAACATTGGACAGTGTGTGAAGTCTTCAGAATGTTACACAACATTGGACAGTGTTAAGTCTTCAGAATGTTACACAACATTGGACAGTGTTAAGTCTTCAGAATGTTACACAACATTGGACAGTGTGTGGAGTCTTCAGTGTTATGAATCATTGACAAGGTAGACCATACCATACCATACCAGTCGGTGGTCTAGTGGTTAAGAGACTTCCCACCAATGCCAGAGGTCAGGGGTTCGAGTCCCACTCGGGGCAAAGAATTTTTCCTTCTCGTATGTGGCACCGTTCATTCGGGCCGATCGTCGGGGGTTCTCTCCGGGTACTCCGGCTTCCTCCCTATCTTCTTCTTTGGAAATGTTCAGCCCACCACATTTGAAAAAATAAATGCAATTCTAAATTCCGAAACTGAAATAGCTGAGCTGACCCTTCGCACCACGTGATTGTAATGTGTTTATGTCCAGTGTGTGAGAGAATGCGTGTGATTCACGTGAGCGTGCGTGTTGGGTTCAGTTCGCGGCGCTTTGAGCCGATTCATGAAATTGGGTAAAGCGCCTACACAATACTCATTATTATTATTATCATTATTATTATTATTATTATACCATACCATACCAGGGATTTTTCCTTTTTCAAATCAAGTCAAATACATGTACAGACTTGATCAAGGTGCTTGCCTGACCCTCGAGTACATACACATGCATTTATTGTTAAATATGCTCGATAAAGAGCCCATCTCCATAAGTCGCGAAGAGTGGGCCATTCGGCACACTCGCCAGAGACATGTAATGTGCGGTCGTGCTGCACATGAGTGAGTGAATGCGCGTGGTTCGTGAGTGCGGGTGCTGTTACAATTCGCTGCGCTTCGAGTCAGGTAATGGGAAAAGCGCGTTTGAATTCACAAACACTATAATTGCAAAACGTATCGAATCTCTGTGGTGGTCCCCTGTGGCAGCCGTCTGTAAGTCTCCACAATGTTATGAAAGGTTTGCCAGTGTAAAGGAGTCCTCTGAGTGTTGCACCACAGTGACAAGTGTAAAGAAAGTCCTCAATATGCAAAGTGTATGGCAAGTACTCGGACTGATATGAAACATTGATTAATGGTATGATAGTCCTCAAACTGTAGTCTTCACTTTGAATGTGGTAAGTCAAGTGTTTATTCTGACATAGCTGTTAACCTTTCATTGTTTTCTGAGTGCACGAAGAGCACGCAATGATAAAATCAGCTAAAAGAAGCAGTCTGCATCTTGCTTCAGCATATATTTAGTATAGTCTTCAGACCGGTGGTGTAGAAACCTGGTCCTCAGAGAGAATGCCATACGAGTATGTGTGTGTGTGTGTGTGTGTGTGTGTGTGTGTGTGATCTGATGCGATCGCCACTGCCCATCTTACAATGTCCTGTGGCAGGTTCTGTGCTTATTGGCTAGCGTTTTGGCTTCTGTTTTCTCAGTGCCAGCCTGTGTTAGGCTGTATCTGTGGCTGGGCTTAAGCGGCATGATGCTAGACACCTAACCAGTATCAAATAGTTTGTGGGCCTACCAGCACATTATGTGGGATGCGCCTTCAAGATTTGATTTGAGCGTTTTTGGTCCTGTTTGACAGGCTATAAAGCTGAATGCTCGCTGGGATGCGCCACCAGGCAGCAAAGCTGGTTCACGTGGATCAATCGGCAGTGACTTGTACGGGGACGACATCACAGGTGATCGTGAGCAGTTGGCACATGACAAGTCTTCCAGATCTGATCACCGACAGTTAAAGTCATCACAAACAAGGAAGTCCTTCAGTCGCAAGTCAGGTTAGCACCTGTTTAACAGAAATTGTCATCTTCCTTTTCTGTAACATTTCATCACTTTTTGCATTATTGGTAGCGCCTTTTAGATCTATTTGTTTGTTTACCTACGTCCATTGTCTTGCTTTTGTTAATGGAATGGAATAAATCTGTTTCAGTCAAAACTAGAATGCAGCATTTCGGTTAAGCAGTTACACTTCTCGTGGTAGGGTTTTTCTCCTGGTACATGCAGGCATGTTCAGTTGATTTCATTATTGTTCAGCCTCGGAACAGTCATGCCCCCCCCCCCCTCCCCAAAATACCCTAGGAGTATCATTTTCTTTTCTGATACAAAACACACATTCACACAAAGAAAACCCTTCAAGTTTCAAGACAGATCATTTATTATGTGCAGGGAAACAGGACACTGGAACATCAGACAGTCCAGTAAACCAGTCAGCCAGCCAAACCGGTCACCTGAAACCAGGTGCTGTGGAGCAGGGTACAGGCATGACACCGGTTGGGAAAAAAGGACCGCCCTACGGCTCCACAAGGACAGAGGATGAGCAGTACCTCCTCAAACACTATGAACACTACGGTTCTGACTACGGCGAGGAAGATGACATTTATCAGGACAGATCTCAGTTCACTGCCATTGATATAGATTTTACACCCAAGTAAGCTGTCAGCGTTAACGGACCCATTCTTCTTTATCTTAAAGATTTGTATCAGATTACCAGGGCTGGTATCATCACTTGTACAGTATAGCCAAGTTATCCTGTTTTAAGGCTGTGAGAAGTGTCTACAGTTTTATGAGCAGTATCATTGCAGTGAGATGTTTCTGAGCTGTGATGAAAGAACCCAGCAGTTCATGAGCCCTCCCAGTATTACATTTGCGCACCCATTTTGGTGATAGAAGCACGCATAAATACAGGTGTATGAGTATATCTGTGATATGTTATAGGCCTGCAGGAGTCCTCACACTAGTCACAGAGCGTTGTACTTATGTTATTTCAGCATGTTCCGTTCTGAGACTGGAGAGAGCTCCATGTCCGAAGACCTGCCTTCGCTTGTCAAGTTGGACAGCAGGTTAGCAGTATGCAATGCTAGTTTTTGTTTTTTGCTTTTAGATTTTTGGGTTGTTTCAGTTCTCACCATACTGATATGTAGGTGATCTTGTTAAATCTTTGAGATACACTGTAACTTGCTGCTTTCCATATATCACTCTGAAAATGGTCTAGTTTCTAAACAGAAGGTAGGTGTGTTTTGGCAAGAAAGAGATGACACTTTTATGTTGTAAGATACAATATGTGTGAGAATTATTAGTCCCATGTTATTGAAAACGTGGTTTGAATCCAGAACATTTGATCTGATAGAGTATGGATTTCTTCTTTGGACATTTATTTATTCTTTCACCCGTTTGGAATATAACCCTCAGTGAACTGTTGATAATCCTTGGAGGAGTTGTGTCTTTGCCCTTTCCAGTATTTAATGAACAAACCAATCCAAGACAACAAGACATAACATTGACAAAAAAAACCAAAAACACACCTCAGTACATTTTAGTGAATGTTGTCTTCTTATTTCTTGTTTTTTGCGCTAACAGTAGACCACGTGGGGCATCAATTCAGAAGTACTATGAGAGACAAGAACAAGTTACTCAGACAACTACTGCAGGTATGTCATTCTCTTATATGGATACACTGTATCAGAAATGTGACTCATGCTAGTTGGGTTTATTCGGGCCACTGCTGTTTGTGGCACTCTTATAGTTCTCACATGACACTGTATCCTCCGTACCCCCCACAGAGGGAGCATTGTGGAGGATCGGTGGTGAACCGTGTCGTTGGATTATTTTACCAGTGGATTACCTGACTTTGATCAGTAAACTACAAAGGTCATGAGTCACAGACAGCTGGCGGTCTTGTCAAGCCCCAGTTCTTATGTTTCAGTAATCCTATTATTCTGTAGTGATGAATGGCATCATTGTTTCGTCTTGCACTCTACTACCAGTATGTACATTGTCGGTTAAGCTAATTGTACAGTTTGTTTTGCTGGTGTATGTACATCACATGACTAGTCTGCTGTTTGTATTGGAAGAGATTTACTTTTTCACCATAATTTGTAGTTGATTTGCTTTAGCTTCTCAGCCATTGTTACAGGATGGAACAAATAATGCAGTTGACAATTTGTCTTCTCAAGGTGCATCAGGCTGCTTGGGTCGTGTCTGTCTGTGTGGTAGTACAGTTTCAACAGATGCATTGAGCGCTGCTGTTCTTTTTTGGGTTTTTTTTGTTGGTTTGCTGGGTGGACTTCATCAGCTGCTGAATTGAGAAGGTGTTTACAAGAATCTGTAGATGTTGGGAGGGTGTTTTACTCATGACTGTACTCTGGCTTTTGTTCATGGATTGTACGCCACATTTGGTGACATTAATCATGAGTTTAGTTCTTTGTAATCTTATTTGCGACTTATGTTCTGTAGGTCCAAATGCCATTCCGTCCTCCAGACGGCGCGGTAAGTGGCAGCAGGGCAGCAGGCCTGGGGAGGAACATGACTCACACTACTTATCTCTCGGCTACGACACAGACAATGATGTCAACACACATAGGGTCAGCAAATTGGATATCTTGAGTTTCAATATCATCATAATTTATAGTACATGTACTGAAAAATGACAAGGAATCGATAGAGTGAAGCCCCCAACCCACATGAATCATCTTTTCCATGCATTTCTATGCACCCAGCCTGTACATAATACAGTCTTTGAGTGTAGTAACAGTAACAGTCTTTCAGTCTAACAGTCTTTCAGTCAGTGCTCTGCAAGCTAAACAGTTCAGTCAGTGTTTACATTGTTTTTAGTATATTACCTGTTTTATGCCCTCCTTTTTTCATGCTCAAATGTCCTGTCATGCTTTTTTAGGTTTTAGTTATCACCAAAGGATAATCAGTACGTAGTACAGTGCTGTTTTTACTCAGATCTCAGGGCGTTTGTTTCTTGGGGTTTTTTTTGGGGGGGTTGTTGTTGTTGCTTTTTTTCCCACACTCATTGAAATGTCCTGCAGGTAAAATTAGTTCTCTGTCTGCCTTTTAAAATAGCCTGCATTCTCAGTTTCACAGAAAATATCTCTGAAGGTTAGATTACTCTGTCTTGATTTGCTGGTAAGGTTTTCTGTCTGCGTTTGTCTCCCATCCTTCACTTGAATGTGCTTCTCACTGTGCATTGCCATCGGTACTATTTCTGAACACCTTTTCTGCTTCAGTGCAGGCTACATGTTTTGTACCTGCCAGTGGGAACACCACTTCATGTGTTCAACCCAGGACTGGACTGAGAAAAAAATGTGTGTATGTGTTGTTTGATTTCAGACTCTGGATGCAGCCACGGATATTTCCAGCATGGCAGACTCAGGCATTGTGCAAGACATGTCTGACACTTCTTCAAATGGTAACACGTTGTTTTTCTTTAACTTTATACTGGCCTCATGTTGACTGCATGAATGAAATTTGTGTTATTTTTGATTGATACAAGTAATGTGTTTGCATCTTGTCCTATGTTGTTGCTTGGGTTTTGTTGTTGTTGTTGTTTTGTTTGTTTCCATTTGTTAAGCTAGCTTTTTTGCACGATAAATGAGTTTTGCTTGTTTTGAAAACTATCACTGACTGACACAAATGTCAAAACTGGTTGATGTTTTCAGTACGAAGTCTATACAAGCAGGGTCAGCCGGGATTGTCTCCGATCAGGTCCATCACTCAGATGGGAGGGCCCGGCAAGGGTACGCTTCTTTCTCTTTTCAGCCAGACAGTTGAGCACTGATAATAGTGATATCCTGATCTTGATTACAGTCCCACAGTGTGCACTCTCTTGCAGTCTGTATGTCAGTGGCCCATTTTCACACTGAACTGGTCTTTCGTTACAGATTTATCACCTGAATGCTATCTACAGCTTTCACCAATACCCTTTGTGTCAAAGTGTGAACTCCGGCATAAAAACCCTAATGTATCTCACTATCTGATCGGCACAAAAAAGTTGGCAAGCACAGCACACACCCAGGATTTGTAATGGGAACAGTAACAAATGGAGACACTTGCTTTCATGGCTTTTATTCCATTGAAATGTCCGACAGCAGTATTTATCCATGGAAGGTCCTGTTACAAGAGCTGTGAATGTCGAAGGTGGGGAGTGGATTAGCAGCGCTTGAAGTGAACTTAACCAATTCATGTCACATCGCTGTACTCTGTGAAAGCAGAGATTTAGTTACCAATCCAGTTGGCCTGTTTCTTCAGTGTGTATGACTTTTGTCCCACTCTTCTGCTTCTTTTCCCTTCAGTATTTACTGGCCATGCAGAAAATCTGTCATCTGTTTTGTAGGTCTTTTAATATATATATATACATGTATACCAATATGACATAAAGGGGTGGGCATTTCTTTATTTTTTTTTAACACATACATATTTTCCTTTTCCTTTCTGAGTTTTCTATATCTCACAAAATGAAAACTTCATTAAGAAAAAAGAAGGAAAACTTCAATGAAATCTTCAGCAGTAATAAAGCAAAACACCAAACATACAGCCAGCTTTATTTGCGTTTATGTGGATACCTTTCTCTTGCTTACGCCATCTGCACCTTTTGTAGGGATGTCTTCAAGCACTGTGGTACAGTAGTTAGAAATTGAACTAGATAGTGTGATCACTGCCCCTGCCAGTCTTATACTTCTGAAGACAAAGAGCTCATCACATTGGACCCCATTTTCCTAATCCATTTCTTTCCTAGGAATACCATTACAAATACATGTACTGCAGTGTTTGATGGTTTGTATAAGAGGGTAATGTCAAAGCAATTTTCCCTTTGATTTCACAGAGCCAGATTGGCGTGATTTTCTGGAGACGGCTGCAGCCATAGAGCGAAAGCGAGTAGAGAAAGTGAAGAAGGAGGCCAAAGAAGCAAAGGAGGCCAGGGGACGTAAAGGCAAACGAGGATCTGGAGACAGTCTCCCACCCATCACCTACATGAACGATGCACAACCCAAGCAACAGGGCGAGGCGGGGATGAGATGTCTACACACAATTAGAGTTGTGGATAAGGTAGGCTTTACAAGGTATATTTGTCCCTGTATGCGTGGTTTGTTTAGGTATGTGATGAACACAGAAACTGGTGTGTTGGTATAATGATAAAAGCCAACAACTTAATCTGTCCCCAGACCCAGTTAACCTTTTTCTGACCAAGTAAGTTGTGCAAGAACCTGTTCCCCTGCCCAAGTAAGCAAAGTGCACTTTGACTGGAAGATCATTAAGCACATTGTCTATTTGCAAATGCAAAAACATGTGAATTAGCATGACACCTCACTCTACCACTCAAGCAACAACAACAAAACAAAACAAAAAATGATGAAAACAATTTTGGGAGATGACAACTATCAGAATTAGGAATCCCCTTTTGTGGTATGTTACCTGTTAAACAGTTTGATTTATGTTGTTACAGGAAAAAGCAGATTCTGAGAAAACCAAAATAGAGGCTGTCCCTGGTCGTCTCACCACTCACACACAAGAGCAGTAAGTATTGTGACCTTTTAGCTTTTTCTAGTGCTCGTGTAAGACATGTGCTAACCAGATTTTGCTCTTTGTTCAGATAAAACTGAAACATTTTCATGTCCCCCCTCATTATTATATTCTTGTTAAGAAATTCTGAAACTGATCTTTTCTGCTAGTGTAAAACATTCTAACAGCTGTAATGTTGTGACAGAAATGCAGGGGAAACAAGTTACGGGCTGCTCCAGATGCAGTGGTCAACCAATGTCCCGGCACTGCCCATCATGCCGGAGACGCGCGGGCAGCCCTTAATCCCTAAAGACATCATGCAGCCGTGGGAACCCAATGCTTTACCCAGGTTCAACGAGCTCGGCATGTGGACACAGCCAAATGCGTGAGATATTACTTACTGTCTGTGCGCTTAAATGTCAGACACTGCAATTTTGGTGATCATTTCTTATGGGCTGCTGCTTTATTTTGTTAAATTTTTTCCAGACTTGTGCAGCAGTTCTGTTCTATGGGTATTTCATGTGAGCAGCTGTCTTCAAAAGATTTCTTGCTTGCTGAGGTTGTTTTGTTGTTTTGTTTTCTTCCTTCTTTTTTTACTTTAAAGAAGTGATCAGCTCCTTATTATCACAGTGAATTGTCCTGCTAAAGTTGTAGTGAGTCACCCCAAAAACCCCCCACTGATTATGAGTTGAAACATCGTACAAAAGGTATCATCCCTAACATGTAAATGTTGAAGTTTTGTCTACCACTGCCAGCGACAGTCTCATGAACGAGCTTCAGAAGAAACTGCCCAACATGAGGTCAGACCGCGGCCAGAACTTCCAGTGGAAGCGTCCCATTCCTCCGGCCAAGCTTTCAGACATGGAACCTCTCATGGAGCGCGAGGAACATGAATGTGAACACTTGCGTCTAGCTAGGAAGAAGATGCATCATTTCACTTCGGTGAGTGTCTGACATGTATATATCATGTCGGATACATGTAGCTTTGTACATGTAGTAGTGTGTGCCCAAAACCTATTATAAGCGCAGACGGAGTTCCTTTGAATCTGTAGTTACCATTATTCAACGAATACAATACCAGTGGAGTGTCGTGCAGTGTCAGAGTGCTTATCCTAACCTGCTCAATATATTGTGCATATAGTAGTACTGACAGCAAATAATAATAATAATAATAATAATGAGACTTGTATAGGCGCTTTACCCAATTTCATGAATCGGCTCAAAGCGCCGCGAACTGAACCCAACACGCACGCTCACGTGAATCACACGCATTCTCTCACATACTTGACATAAACACATTACAATCACGTGGTGCGAAGGGTCAGCTCAGCTATTTAAATTTCGGGATTTAGAATTGCATTTATTTTTCAAATTTGGTGGGCTGAACATTTCCAAAGCAGAGGGGGAGGAAGCCGGAGTACCGGGAGAGAACCCCGGACGATCGGCCAGAATGAAATATACATACATTTAATAGTGTTTATTAGCTGTGATTTGCCTTTCTGTTATTGCTCATATTGTACTAGTTCTCCTAGGCTTAGCACTCCTCTTCAAAAACTGCTAACTCTGTGTACCTGGTATTTATAAATAATTAAGCATGGAATGTCTGCTGATTCCCATAACATGACGTTAGTGTGTTGTTAACTACTTACCAGTGTTTGGGCTGTAACTAACCTGCTTATACACTAACAAAGCCTTTTTCACCTGCTCTCGGATAGATTTCAAGGTACATTGCTAACAAGAAGCTGGTAGAAATGCTGATGCAGTTTGGGAAACCATGTAAGTTATTCTTGAAAGTGGTTTGGACTTCATGGCTTTTAAAAGTTGAATTGTAATAGTTCCAGCAAGTATTAACTTAATGTTAATGAAACTTTTCTTTCTTCAAGCAATTCAGTGATTTTTCACTGTTTTTCCCCTTCTTTTGACTACAGCGTCTATAGTACTGTCTCTTACTGACATTGTAGCAGTCAATGCCCTCTTGTTTATTTATTTGATTGTTTACCCTGTAGTTTGAACAACTGTATATATGCTGGCCAGCCAGGCACGTTTTCAGGTCGCCCTGCTTGTCCAAAATAGGCAACCATGTCTAGATATCAGCATCCCTTTACAAGACTTTGGCAACAAAAGTTTAATTTTAGAGACAGTTGAGTGGCAACCTGTCACTTCTTCTTTTTTTTTTGGACTCATCTCTGATCAGTGACCTGTACATTTTGCTAGCCCTGTGCCTGTGTTCAGTTTGTGAAACTGTAGTGTCATTGTCAGAACGCACATGCATGTACCTAATGTATTTCCACCCACATTTTCCAACATCTGTAAAACAGGTAAAGTGCATTGAGACAACCTGTATTTTTGTTTTGTTTTAGGG
Source organism: Batillaria attramentaria (assembly GCA_018292915.2). NCBI lineage: Eukaryota > Metazoa > Mollusca > Gastropoda > Batillariidae > Batillaria > Batillaria attramentaria. Next base: position 665,766 of record JACVVK020000006.1, on the reverse strand, counting down.
CCTGTCAAAAAGTTTACACTTACCCAAGGTTAGTGAGGGGAGCCAGAAGAAAGAGTCGACCCAGCAGCTGCTGTCCATGATCAGACAAAGCAGCATGTCACTGTTGCCACCCGCACCCCTCAAGGACATCATCAGGCACATCACCGTCAACACTGAAGTCAACGTGGCCTAGGTCATTAATCAGACATTATCCGGTCACACATCAAATCATGAGTCTCAGACAGTGGTGCATTGTATTTCCCTTTCAAAACCATGTCCATTTATTGACAAAGCAAAATGTTCATCCGTGTTGAATAAGACGGACAGGCTGGATTTTCATTTCCCTAACTGCCACGGTCATATGTCAAATATAAGTCATGTTGTCGCATAGAATCCTTGTATCTCAAAATTACAGCAGTAATTCATCGAACGAACAGCTGCCATCTACGAGACTGAGAATAAGCTAGAAATTAATGTGCTCGTACGTGTGCTTCTACATGTACTCAGTTTTTGGGTAGCGGGTACACTGCATGGTTTGCTTTCAGCCTGTTCCTGGACTTGGCAGTTCCTTTTGGATACAAATTTCGTTTCAGTAGCCAAGTCTGGTGATTTGAAGGCCCACATCGACATTTACATTTGTATCTGGTTTTCAAAGAGGTACCCTTGTGAAACAGTATTCTCATGACAACAGTAGGAGCATGGTCCACTAGCTGTGACTGCATATCTGTGATAGAGTTGAAAAGGGATCTGATCTGTTGCGATTCCTGTTGTTTGTACATGTCTGTTCATTGATTTTATTTTTATTGTTCCATTTGTAACTGTACCTTCCAGTTGATACACTTGAAAACATCCCCAGTGTTTCATTTTTTGCTAGGTAATATTCTTGTTGCCAGTGTACATCGAGATATGAAAAGCAGTTGCCATTGTTGCATGATGTATATTGTGGAGAGAAACCTGTGATACATGAACAATGTGATAGTTAGACGTTTCAACATGATGAAATAATAGAAACTTGTTGAGTTTAAATTTAATTTTTATCATTTTCTTATACATTAAATTTATTGTTTGGGTCAGCACTGTTTCTGATATTATTTATTGTTGTTATCATTTAGAACATGTTGAAAACGAATTTATATTGAGAAACACACACACACACACACACACACACACACACACACATAGAGTGACACATGCGTTTGGAATTTGCTCATCTGTGATTTGAACACAACATATCCAAAATGCCTGACTAGTTATAAACTTTATTATTAACATTAGTGACTCATAATCACATCACATAAACAACTCCAAGTGATTTATCTAGTAATGCCAACTGTTGCAATGTAATCCCAACATACGTTCCGGAAGAGTGTTTGATTAAGTGGAGGCATAGATAAAAAGGAGAGTGCTGGCGGCCCCTGTACCTCCCACCAGTTCCTGTGGTCTCTTGTCACGCACGTAGTTAGCGGCCCGTGTTTGATGTGCATGGTCTAGTGGCGCCATCGCGGCATAGCAGAACGCAGCCCAGCCCTGCAGGGCACAGGACAGAGCTCAATCAGAAACAAACCAGACTAAGATAATGTTCATATGTCAACTTGCCATTACAAACCAGTGCTGCCACTCAGAATGGCCATTTGAAATTTGGTTTTACTATATAATTATGATCTTTTGCAAGACATTTATGACAGGCATGGAAAGAGATTTGTAATCGAACAGAATTTTTCTCTACTCCCGCAGGCCCTAAACAAACAGCAATGGTAGTATTGCAGGAATTATTGCATTTGAAACTTTGGAATCTGGTACTAGTTAGGCAGAAAATATTCTTCGGTGAACAGCCGCCATGCTGCCTTTTACAGACCTTATCCCCACCCCCCACAAACACACACACACACACACACACACACACACACACACACACACACACACACACACACACACACACACACACACACACACACACACACACACACACTTTTGGACCTTCAAACCTAAAGTTACTGACCGAGCTGAGTTGTCTAAAGTCGTGATCAGCGGGGTCATGACGGGAGTAGTCTTTGGCTACTGTCGGGTCAATAGCCATCTCGCACGAGTTCTTGATGCTGCCAGCCCACTCCTGTGACATATTTAGTACAAATTTATTTCTCAGTTTTTGCTCCTCTTACTAGTTCAGTACTGAACAGCTGCTATTCCTCTGTTTCATTCTACTAAAGTCTACCTTTATCATAGCTCCATATTAATATTAGGAAAGATTTACATGTCATTTTGGTTTGTAAACGATCTTAGAACGGAGTCATCACAGAAACTTGAAACGTATAGAAACAAGAGGAGTAAACTAGTCAAGGAATGAACCTGCATACGGATGAGTTCCGTGTCTGCCCCACGACAGAGTGCATGACTCTACCGCAAAGCGCGTAATATGCACAAAACAACGTCAAGTTGTGAACACAGCCCTTTGTCAATGAAAGGTCTGATGTACCAAGAATGAGGACCATTCACAAGTTTTGAAGGTTCCTGTTGCCTTTAGCAAGTCATCTCAGTCGTCACGTTGGAGATGAAATTATTCCTCATTACTGGGTTGATTCAGTTGTCAGGAGAGCCCCATAACTGACCTGATCCATCCAATACTTGGACACGGCCGTGATGGGGATGACCTGGATGCCGACCAGACAAGCGTGTCTCATGGGGAAGCGGTTAGGGTCACACGGCCAGTTCAGCGTGTACAAGAAGCGGGCGCTCTCCCCAACCATCCCCGTCACCCCGAACTTCTGGATCATCGGCGGGAAGTGGTTCTTGTTGTGGGCACGCACCTGTCGTAACATAATAATAATAATTATAATGAGTATTGTATAGGCGCTTTACCCAATTTCATGAATCGGCTCAAAGAGCCGCAAACTGAACCCAACGAGCACGCTCACGTAAATCACACGCATTCTCTCACACACTGGACACGCATTCTCTCACACACACATTACAATCAAATGGTGCGAAGGGTCAGCTCAGCTATTTAAATTTCGGAATTTAGAATTGGATTTATTTTTCAAATTTGGTGGGCTGAACATTTCCAAAGCAGATGGGGAGGAAGCCGGAGTACCCGGAGAGAACCCCCGACGATCGGACCGAATGAACGGTGCCACATACGAGAAGGAAAAATTCTTTGCCCCGAGTGGAACTCGAACCCCTGACCTTCCGCATTGGTGACAAGTCTCTTAACCACTAGACCACCGACCGACCCCGATACTGATGGAGAAATCTGTGTTTGTTTCCTATACTGACCGGCAGCGCGAGTGTAACGAGCATGTGCCAGACCGTTTTTAGGTTAGAGTTCAGATGTAATTTTCTGGCTGTGGCGGCATTATCAGGTTACTGTTGCCACCATGAAACACCACCTGACAGACTGACTTAGATACATTTTGACGATTGAAACCAGCTGAAGTTATATTTTAAAGAATGTGACGTTTCTCTCTGATCTGAACATGTGCCGTTCCACACATTGTCCTGAAAAAATAATGTATGTCTGTTGGTCTCGTCACTATTCTTACGGGTGTTCCAGAGGGACGTCCATCCTTGGCCCCATAAAATGGTTTACCTGCCAGTATTCACGAACCGAAGCGATCTCCATGGCCAGATGCAGCTGACCGACGTGTTTCAGTCGTGGATCGTTGAAGGCGTCTCCTAGAGCCGCCAGACCGTGGTAACAGTTGATTCCCTGTACACACACACACACACACACACACACACACACACACACACACACACACACACACACACACACACACACACACACTGTGGATATTTCTAGGCACCGTAGACACATTACAACCACTTCAAACAGAACCGTTCTTTGAAGTAGAAACACAAGATCTCGGTATATAGACAAAGTACATTCAGATACAAGAGAGTGAGAACATCTGAAGGTTCGATTTTTTTACCTACGTGATCGAGGAAGCATCTAAAAAACAGCAGACTACGCAGAACGGAACACTGAGCTCTGTTCACAGAGCGCTATACTGCTTACCTCAGAAGCGGACTCCTCTTGTCTGTCTCCCGGCACGACGCCCGAGGCCCAGGAGAAACCGTTGTAGTAATCCTGGTGACGCACTACAGGGAAGTATGAGTCCTTCCGGCTCGGGTTGCCTACGTCACGTGCCACGGCGTAGATACGGTCCTTGTGGGCTGCCGACATAAAAACCGGCGTTGATACATTCCGCCTTTACGGAGGTAAACCATTCTTCTGTGGCTGATGCATTATGGTATTCAACAAATGTGCTCATTGTCGCCTTTTGAAACAGACTGCACTGTTGTTTGCCGTTTCTTTGTCAAAGGAAAATCGCACTCCTTCATTAGGAAGGATCATCACAATGGCACTGTGCGATCCAGCACACAAAGGGGTTACTTTTAACGTCCAATTTGTTTGGTTGTTTGCTTGTTTCTTTCTTTGTCTTGTGTTTTTGTTGTTGTTTTTTGCTGTTGTTTTTTGTTGTTGTTTTTTGTTGTTGTTGGGTTTTTTGGTTTGTTTTTTGTTTGTTTGTTTTTTTGGGGGGAGGGGGCGGGGGTGTTCCGCCAGTGCTCAAAACACATGACACATCCTTGACTGCACATTGACGAATACAACCAGTCCTACCTTGACCCCAGGCTTGATGGTGCTTGACGTAGTAAGCCATGGCGTATATGAAGTAGCCCAGATGGAAGTGGTGGTCGTTGTAGTAAGGGAAGCCATAGTCCACGCCAAAGTTGAGCTCTCCGTTCGTGGCACGCAGAAACAGGCCGCCCCACACCATATCGTAGTGGAACTTCCACATGTTTTCTAGGCTATCTGTCGTGGCAACCAAGCGAAATATTTTGTATGACAGAGGCTGTGCTTTGCAAAGAATTTCAAGGGACCAAATACAGCAAAGAACATCAGCATTAACAACAAACGAACAAAATCCCGTTGTGGTGATGCGTTCTTCATGTTTTCAGTAGACAGATGAAGAAGTCTCTAAACGGACATTCTGCAAACGGATCTACACAATCATGAATCGTTCTAAGCTCACCGTCTATCCGCAACCATTTGTTGAGACAATGCAGAATGGAGTTGTCGAGTGACTGGTAGTGGTTCGTGCCGAAGGCTCTGTGCACACGCAAACGTTGATTGGAAAATGGTAACGACTCAAAAGCTATTGATTTAACTGATGAAGTACAAGCAACTATATAAAACACATTGAGTAAACATGTTCAAAAACTCCATTTACTTGAACGTTCGTATAAGGTATCTATGAAATTGTTAAATGAAATTATTATTATCATATAACTGGGAACATCCTTAGCGCACTGTCCGTCCTCAGGACAGATACTGGTCGATAAGTGCTACGGGCAAAATGAAGAAGAACGAAAGTTCTGACAGAAAAGGTCAACTATACCTAGAGATGGATGCGAGTCTGGCCACCATGCCGATGGATTTGCCCACGTTGTAACTGTCGGAGTGAGAACAGATAGCGTCCAGGTTTGCATTATCCGCATCACGCTGGATGGCCGCAGTGATGTCCTGTTTTTCGCAACAGGTGAAAAAAGCGAACAACGTGACAATCCCTATTTCATGAAACACATGGACAGAGAGGGGAACAGCATTGTCACACAAGCAACACGTACACTGTAAGCCATGTAACATGCAGTAGGAAAACAACAACAACCACAACAAAACTACTACTCATCGTACGTGTAGCTGGGCCGAATTCTGCTTGACCCTGTTGACGGCGGCTGTGTCAGGATCCACGGGCGTGTGCTGCACGTCATAGTCCAGCAGCCAGCTGTTGCCCTCATACGTCTTGTAACCGTACACGGAGTCGTGCAGGTGGCTGCCGAAGTTCTTCTGTAGCACCAGATCCTGACAGCAAAGCGAGAGTTAGCTGTTACTATCATCAGTTATGAGGCGTATTCCCGCTTAGTTCGGGTAACCCATGAGTGTTCGGGGAAGACACAGAAGAGAGGGGCTCCCATGACTAATTCCCGCTCTGCTTTGGCGTGAACTGATATATGAAGGAACATTACCTGAACTGGACATGTACACAACTGAACATGGACGTAAGACTTGTGTGCCATCTTCTTCCATTTTCCCCTTTGTCTTTAAGACTTTTTGAATAAACCGTATAACTTCACACAAGGTCAGACTTAAGCCTCTCGTCGTAGCCTACCTGATGAGGCAAGGTCACCATGAGTAGGTTGCCAGACGCGGGATGCTTATTAGCGTCTGTTGGGTTCCAGTCGAAGCTGAGATACGCCTTCTTACGGGAGTCGCTGACACACGAGCTGACCTCCGGCTTGTAGGAGAAGTAACCGTGGTACTTGTCTAGGTAGTTGTTCTTTGACGTGTCCCCCCGTGGTCCGGCTCCAAGGTACCCAAGCTGAACCAGGCCGGAATATCTACCGCCGTTGAATGTATGTTAGGGATCTTTTTCAGGTGACAAGAGTGGTCGGGGTTAAATGTCGGCGACAGCAACGAAACATTCACCGGACAACACGCTGTCTGGCTGGATGTCACACACACACACACACACACACACACACACACACACACACACACACACACACACACACACACACACACACACCGTGACACAGGAGTCTCTATTGAAAGTCCCGTCCCTAATGCATGTACGTAGCTGTAATCCGCTTCAGTTCAGAACAAGCAGATATCCATCCCGCCAGAAACAAGTTATCAAAGTGTAAAATTTGCTGCTGCCCGACGTAACTGATGCCAGGCTATGAAACACTTGTAAACATCTTTCCACCGCTCTTTCCATGCCCCCCCCCCCCCAATAACACACATTGCATCATCAGCATTCTCAAACTGTTTCCATCTGTCAGACGACATTTAGAGGAGTCACAGCTGTGCTTGCCGTGCGAGGCGGACCACTGTCCTAAGGGAGCGGCTGCCCACTGGATCTTGTCCTAACTGGCCAGCGTACTGGTTCTGATTATTGACAATAACAGAAATACAGCACATAATTATGTGTACGTAGTACAAACCTGCCGCCGTTTGTCGGTTCAAAGTGGACGAGACTGGTGCCTCCATCCACACGGGCTTTCACAGGGTGGGAGAAGTAGAGAACAAACTTTCTCGTCTGCTGGGGCAGGCTGTTTCCAGGTTCGTTCAGCTCCAGTAGGAACTTGGTGTTAGAGTTCAGGTTGTGTGTCTGGTGGGTGTTGGTGGGTGGATGGGTGGTGTGTGTGTTCGTGTTCGTGCCGCCGCTGCCCGTGTGAGAGCTGGAACCCCCGTAGACGGAAGATCCGTCGCAATTTCCTTCGATCGGTTGTTGCAACCACTGCTGGAAGGGTATGGTAGTGACGCCAATGATGTTGACTGCTAGTCTACAAACAATAAGAAATCACGAAATGACTGGCAGCGACAGAAAAAAAAATCATTATGTTTCGTGTTTTTTTTAAACATCCCCAGGTTGTGCATATTGTGACGTTCAGATGATTTTAACACCGTTCCTTACTAAGAGGACAAGCAGAGCAAATGACGAAGTAAATGAAGTCAACAAGGAAGATTTCATTTTTCTCGGAGCAAAACCAACAGAGAGTTGCACAGAACTTAGTGGAAAAATTCTTGAACTCAAAAGAAGAAAAAGAAAAACAACAACAACAAACCCAGCATACAAACGCCTACAACATGAAACTTTCACCATGGCAGGTGATAAGTACAGTTCTAAATCTCCTGGGCCCGTATGTAAAACTTGATGTTAATTTAACTCACGGCTACGGGCCTAACCCAGACTAGGACAAAAGAAACCCCTCAACAAAATTAAATAAAAAAGGAAGCGAAGAAAGAAAGACAAAAATCCTTCTATAACGGCATAGGCACCTTGCTGGAATGGACCCGCTTCCTAATTTAAAACAAAAAACAACAGACATTATAACCCTAGAGCTAGTTTAGTTCGAGGTTAGACTCTAACCCGGGGCTAAACTCCCTAACCCCGACTTTTACATGCGGGCCCTGAAAATGTAGTAACAGCATTGACGTCCTTACTTATAGTGACCGTTGGGGGCTTGCGTGTGAATGGTGACGACGTTGCCCTGCTTGTTACAGTGGCTAGCGTCGCAGCTGTGCATGGGTGGTGTGTACTGGCCGTGCCATGTGGACGCTGGCTCCAACGCGTACTGAATCTGAATGTTGGCACGAGACACAAACACTCGAATAACCCCCAAATCTCGTCCGTACATATATCACAGAATACAAGTGTCTTATTCATTACATTCGACAAATGATATGTGCGCATTCCTCGGTTACTCCACTTGCTGTATATTATACGATCGTATTATCGACTACATACGCTAGCAAAGAAAATCGCAAAAATTCTGTCTGTCTGTCTGTCTGTCTGCCTCTCTCTCTCTCTCTCTCTCTCTCTCTCTCTCTCTCCGTGGACTCTTTTGCTTCACAGAATACGATAAGAGGCAAGATGCACCAGCCTGAAAACAAAGATACAAACAAACAAACGAACAACTTGAACAAACAAACATTGTCACGTGGTAACGGGAGTAAATCAAGTTTGCAAACCTTGTCTACAGTGACATCAATATCGGACAGGTGAACCTTGATGTTGATGTTCCTGTTACTAGAGCAAGTGGACTCCACGTATATGTCCCCCACCCCTCGCCGTCGCCTCGCGCAGTTGGCCGTCTTGGGCGCGTTGCCCCAGTCCCAGGGCAACACGTAATGGCCAATGAAATTCACGGCGAAGCTCATGTGACCTGCAGATTACACGTGACCTTCTTGGTATTTATTGCTATGAAAGTGTGTTTTTTTGGGCGTTACTCTTTGTGAACTTAGCTTATATCGCCGAGCAAAATACAATGTATGGTGAGTAGTGGCTATTGGTCCAACGTAAACAGGTCCCGATAAGCGTTCCTAACTCTCTATATATTTTGCCAGTTTGACTAAAACGGACTAGAGAGTACACATAATCTTCAGCGTAGCTATCATAGTGAACCACACCCCAATATTTGTCACGCTCTGTACTGGAAAGATACTGTGGTCGTTTACATTACATTACACTGATTTACTTCACTGAATAGCAGCAGCAGATCATACTTTTCTCAGAGAAATTGTAAGTTCAGTTCCATTATCAAGAGCTGTGGTTTGGGCGCGCGCGAAAAGTAGACCAGGGCCCGTATGTAAAACTCGAGGTTAATTTAACCCACGGCAACGGGCCTAACTCAGACTAGGACAAAAGAAGCCCCTCAACAAAATTAAATAAAAAAGGAAGCAAAGAAAGAAAGACAAAAATCCTTCTATAACGGCATAGGCACCTTGCTGGAATGGACCCGCTTCCTGATTTAAAACAAAAAAACAATAGAAAATTTAACCCTAGAGCTAGTTTAGTTCGAGGTTAGACTCTAACCCGGGGCTAAACTCCCTAACCCCGACTTTTTCATGCGGGCCCTGAGTCTTATTTCATCCAAAGTCCACTTTCATAGTGTAGTACCAGCACGACAACTTGTGAACGTGTGACAACGACAGCCTGAGCCTTACCAGATGCGTTAGGTACAGAGATCTCCACCGTGTGTCCACCGTCTGTCAGGCGACATTTAGAGGAGTCACAGTTGTGCATGCCGTGCGAGGCGGACCACTGTCCTGAGGGAGCGGCCGCCCACTGGATCTTGTCGTAACTGGCCAGCGGCTTGGTGTTGTGCAGCTTGATCACCAGGGTGTTGCCATGGCAGCTCCCTTCGATGTACCCAGCACCGCCGTCAGCAGCTGGAAGGGGAAGGCAAATACATGCACTCAGTGGAGTTGTGAACACTGCGTGGTTGTTTTGGGAAAGGACACCTCGACGGGCAGTTCGCACTTTTTTGGTTTCTTGAACATCTTGTTCGTGCTTTCGACCAGCACTCGTTACTAAGTGTCGAAAAGCCAATACTACATAAAGACTTTTGTATCACCAAGACACTGTCCATAGTCGCTTCTGATCTTTGCCTAAGCGAATGTACAAAACTACTAGGCGGTTGGTTCATGTTCATGTCATCCGTCTCTCATTTCACATGATGAACGTAGCCACTCCGAGACTGAAAATAAAGAGTGTCATTAAATAAAACCCAAAGGTAGATCTGTTTTTTTCCCTCTAGGCCCGATTTCTGTCTTCTGGTATTTTCATGCGCCAGTAAAGACTGCTGTATATTTGCCATTGAGAAGGGTGGGTGGGTGTTTGGGAGTTTAACGTCCTTTTCCACCATATAAGGGTGATATCAAAGACGGGGCAACGAGAAAAAAGGCCAGCACAAATATTTGGCCCCAGCCGGCGGGATTCGAACTCAAGACCCGAGCTTGCCATTGAGAAAGGAATGGGAGACAACAGAGATCCTCACAAGAGCACACATTACCTGAGTTCTCCATGGGACACTCGAAGTTAGTGCTCTGTCCGGCGATGGAGGAGAGACAGTACGGTTTGATGACCGGGTTGGCGTTGTGGAAGATGTGGGTGGATAATGTCGCTCCGCGCACAACAGGCACCTGCAAAGCATAGTTTCAGCTTGTATTCAGCGAGCAGGCCATCCGTCTTCACTTGAGGCAGTAGTAAACGCTGTAAACCTATCGTCTCCAAAACCGGACCGCAGTATACACACACAAAACAAACAAACAAACAATGGGTCCTACCTCCATGGAGCCGCCGTTGCCGGAGAAGAGGAAGTTGGCGTAGAGATCCCCAAAGTCCTGCAGCTCGGGCTCGCCGCTCCCTTCAAATCCAACACGAACTCCGGACTTGCCTGTCAACACACATCGCCGACTGTAAGGGCCACCAAAGCGAGAGGTGATATTCGAGTCTAACTCGGGGCAAGGAATTTTTCCTTCTGACATAATTTATAACATCGTTCGTTCGGGCCGATCCTCTCCGGGTACTCCGACTTCCTCCCACTCTGCGTCGGAAATGTTCAGCTCACAAAATATGAGCATAAATGCGAGTCTAAATTCCGAAACTTAAACTGCTGAGCTGACCCTTCGCACCACGTGATTGTAACGTGTTTGTGTCCTATGTGTGAGAGACTGCGTGTGATTCACGTGAGCGTGCGGACTCCGTTGCCCTGTGTTTAGTCTGAGATAGAACTATATAATTATGTGAACGTGCTAGAGCTATTTACTGGTTCTTGAAACATGTGATGTTCTTTTCTGTAAGAACCACGCAATATAGGGCACGCCTGTAGGTACCATTTGATGCGGAACCAAACTAAAGGTCGTATCACTATTAGTACTATTACTGACGAAAATCTCTTTTGACCGTCGGGGTGGTCCATGTTCTCACCATGCTCACCGAGAGCCGGCAGGGGTCTTCCAGCTTCATCGCTATCTCCTACCAGACATTTATCGCTATTTTGTACACCATTATAAAAACGATGTCATAAATATCGGAGTGTAATTTAAAGGGGCTAGTGCTGCCATTTTTATGCTCACAGATCGTTTTCCGTCAGCTGTTCAGTTTCGTGGTGTCTGTCATCACAACCACTTAGACACCTGGATAGTGACAGCGTTTGTAATGCTGGTACTGAGGCTACACGATGTCGCCGCGACCACACTGAGCGCTCCAGTGGTGTAACACTGAACAGTCGTAGAATTTGAGTGTTCGACCGCTCGCGCAAAGTGTATACAACACGCATTAAGAGCTGTACTAATCATCAAGATAGAGTATTTCGAGCGTACAGGCGCACTCACTAGGGAAACTGTTCCAAACTATAAGTTGGCCTAGCACAGATAGAATTAACCGGTTAATGTTGGTGGGTGAGTACTTGGGAGTTCAAAGACGGGGTAACGAGAAAGCGCAAATATTTGGCCCCAGCTGGGATTCAGTCGAGCTCACGACCCGAGCATTGAAAGTCCAACGCTCTGCCATTCGGCTATCCCGCGGGCTCCGCTGGCCCGTTTAAAATAAAGAAACAAACAAATAAAACTCACCCGAAAATACCCCGAATGGGTTGCCATCAGGCCCGGACACCATCTGTTTGAGGTTGGTTCCCATGTCGTCCAGCGTGACCCAGGGGTGACCGGCCTCCCACGCTGACTGTTGCTGCATCAGATCCGTGCGTGCCGGGTCCGACCAGCGCTCCATGGTGTAGGCGTCCCACACCACGCCTTCCTTGTCCAGCATGGCTGATCATCCACAGGTTATTGAGTCAGTCCAGCGGGTCATTCGGGAACCGACGTGTTTGGGGGAGTTTTTTTTTTCCCCCTCTGGCATACCTCGTTATGCTATCTAATCAGTACCAGACGTGTGGTAAACCATTGTCGAATTAAAGTAGTATTATAATTATATTATAATAATGAGTATTGTAGTATATACTAGTGATTGATATAGTGCTGATAGCATTATGAGGCATGCTAGAGAGGCTCGAACAACTCTTTCAAACACGTTGGTTCCCGTAGACCCCAAGATCTACCATTATCTGGGAAAAGTGTATAACTCTTTGACGATGGAGCGCAATTTCTGACACACGATTTCCTATAGGAAATCGTGTGTCAGAAATTGCGCTCCGTCGTCAAAGAGTTAAGCGCCATGGATTTGATAAGGGCTTAGTCTTAGTCTTGTTTTTCAGATGAGATTCAATCGCCTACTGGAGGATCAGAAAAAATAATGAATGAGTATTTATCATCTGCGTCTTTGGTATTTGGTGTGTACAAATTTTTCGAGCAAAAAGAAATATGTTTGGTTTCAATGGTTTTGTTATGTTAGTGCGTTCTCAAAGGGAATTTGTGTCTTCGATCTAGTTCTATAATAATTACGAGTAGGGAAGCGTCTGGGGACAAGCTACCTTGTACCAAGGCACATCTCATGACAGCGAGTACTCGTGAGATGCCCCTCGGTACAATGTAGGAAGACGAGGCTCTCACCTTCATACGGGAACACCCTGATGGGCTCTACCCTGTCCATGGACTTGAGGACGCTGGCGGCGAAGTGATGTGTGGGGATGGGTCCATGCTGGCGTAGACTGCCCACCCTGACGGGCCGTGCTTTGTCGCCTATCTCCGAGTTGGTGCCGAACAGGGCCCGGGGGTCAGTCGTGTCCAGGACATGGTCCTCAAGCTTCTGACAGTCAGGCAGGTTGGGCAGGGCGGCGCCCACCACACCCACTGTCAGCACGACCAATGCGAATCAGTCCAGGCCAAAGTTTTCAAAAAAGTGTGTTCTCAACCAGTTTCTTGGTGATGGTGATACAGACAAACACAGCACCGAAAGAGAGGTCTACGACGATGATAATGGTAACTATGGCGATGGTGTTCTACCGTCATTGGTAAAAATAGGCACAAGGGCAATGAATCTGATAAGCACTTAGACCATTTTGCATTTAACGTTAGTGCTGTTGCTTATTTGACGTGTTCTCACTGCGCCCATGTTCGTGATAGTCTGGGGAGCCGGGGTGGTCGAATGGTAGAGCGTTGGACTTCTAATGCTCGGGTCGTGAGTTCGATCCCGGCAGGGGCCAAATATTTGTTCTGGCTTTTTCATCGTTGTCCCGTCTTTGATATCACCCTATGTGGTGGAAAAGGACGTTAAACCCCCAAACACCCACCCTCCCGATAGTCACAGATACCACCCAAGCGGAGAGTCCATACGTATATTTTGTGTTGCATCCAAATTGTAATGATTTATGTTCTTTACCAATAAAGTACAGAATTCTACAAAATTCAGATTTTTTTTTTCAACACGAACAAAGGAGGAAGAGTTACGAAAGTGAGAAAAAAAGCCTCAGAAGTGACCTCAGGCGTATAACTTGGCTTACAGACCCGCTATGGCCAAGCCCAACTCAGAGTCTAACTTTGTTAACGCTTCCACGGGCTTAGTTTTGCACATCAGTCAGTAAACATCGGGGCTTCATGCAAGATCACTTGGTTAAGGTACGATGTGCAATAGTAGGCTACAAATCAAAATTACTTTGAAAGAACAGCTTTCAGTCAAAATTCCTTTCAATGAGTGAGCCCTCTGTGGCTTACACACGTATGCCAAACTGACCTTTGCAGGTGGCATGTGTTGAACATTTGCTAAAATCCAGTGGATTTTCCTATCATGCCTTTGCCACCCCCCTAGTGTATTGCACATGACTATATGAGAAAGTTTTTTAAGTACAGTGTACTTACAAATTGTCAGGGGGCAAAACACAGACACCAGTCTCATTGTTACCGACCACTTAAAAGAAATTCGCCGGGACCAGCGGTCATGTATCAGCAAGATACACTCTTTAAATGCATGGCTTATGTAATCTTTCAAGGTCAGTGAGATAAGCTTCGGTTGGGAGTCTTTGAGTATATGACCACCCCGACTTTCACGTGACCCTTGCCTTCCCATTGTTCTCAAAGGGAAGGAGTCATTTTATACACGTTTCGCACACACTCGGCAGCGCATCTGAAACCGTCCTGTAATAGATGTGAGCTAAAAAAGAAAGAAAAAAAAAGTGTGTGTGTGTGTGGGTGGGGGGCAGTTAAAAAAGAAGTACAACTGTAATTAAAAAAAAAAGAAAGAAAGCACAGAGAACTCCAAAACAAAACCCAGCAACCCTAGATAATAAACCCCAAAGAATTTTCGTAGACAGAATAACATGTAGTCTACAGGCCCGTAGCCACGCCCTCTCATTCTCCATGGCAACCCAACTAATTTTCTTCTGCTGTGCAATGGCACACCATGGTAATGCCATGGCGTCATCCCATGGGAAAAGGGGTGATTTCAAGATGAAAGACATTCATTTTCCACGAAGTAACATCATAGATTTACTGTTTTGCCATTAAACAGCAGCTTTGTCAAGCATATCGAGGGTACCCTGCCTTCGATACAGATAGAAACAAGAGAGACAGGCCGTTCTGGCAGGGAACGCTCAAATACTCTGACAATCCCGCATGTGTGATTAGTCAGAGTACATGTATTGGTAAACTGAAATTGGCTGTACTGATTTGTTAATCAGAATCTGGTTACGTCACTTAAAAACTGATGTTGCTGCACACGTCCCAGGCCTTTCTGTCATCCTGTTATTTGGTTTTATTCATGGTCTTGAAGTCCAGTACATGCATGCGTGTCAGGCATAATTTGCAGTCATACACTTTCAAATGGCAAATGTCTGTGATCATGTGCATTTGAAGTTGTAAGCTGTAAAATTATGGTTAAGATCACACACACACACACACACACACACACACACACACACACACACACACACACACACAGACTGTGAAATGCCAATGCCACACACACTTTATTTTCATCCTTCCACACACAGACACATCACAACTGAACTGTCCTCTCAAAATAATGTTCTTCCAAAACAACAATGAAGAAGAACAATCAACATCAACTATCTTCAGATGACAATGCTGGTGATGAGGAAAGAGATTCTCCCTGACTGTCCTCCTGTGACTGTTTGACATACTGCTCCAAGTTTACTGACAGCATCTGCTGGTGGTTGCCTAGCAACGCGTGTGTGCGAGAAGCTGTGGAACCAAGGATGGTGACCAGCTCACCCCGCATGACGTCTAACGGCGGCAACTTGGAACACTGGACCATGCCTTCCTTCGTCAGTATGCAGTTGTCAACAAGTCCACCTAGAAAATAAAAAGACATACTTAAAGAGTGTACTTGCTGGTGAACTAGTAGGTGTACATTTTATTATAAATACTGTGAGTGAAAAAATTACCAACATTTACATTCAAATGCCCATTTCTCAATGTCGCAAATATTTCATGGAAACTCTAAGACTTTGTTTAGCAAAATCTTACTGCGCGATGTGACTTGCACATTGCTTGTTAATATTTCTGTTACCTAGAAGGATCATATCGGGCATCTTGCGCAGTGTTTTGATGAGTGCAGCAGGCTGAGGCTCCTCGCTGGTAACAAAAATGTTTCTTCCAACTAGGTATGGCAGAAGGTTGGCAAGTGCTGTACCATCTATGGCCCGTCTGTCAACAGAGTGATGTCATAAAATGTAATTTAATTTAATGAAAATTTAAGTCTAGGTATGTGAAAGCACAGCTTGAAAACTGGTGTTTTCTGCTCTCTGAGAAAACAAATGCAAAACCAGCCAAACAAACAACACCCGTATAAATCTCTTCTAAGAATAGAGACGACATGAAAGAAAGGAAAATGTCAGTAAAACAAACTAACAACAAGACAAACAGAAAAGAAAAAAACACCAGCAATACTGGTAATCAAGCCTAAACACCTACATCACTGGGGTGGGTGGGTGTTTGGGGGTTTAACGTCCTTTTCCACCACACAGGGTGATATCAAAGACGGGACAACGATAAAAAAGCCAGCACAAATATATCTGGCCCCAGGCGGGATCGAACTCATGACCCGAGCATTAGAAGTCCAACACTCTACCATTCGACCACCCCGGCTCCCCACCTACATCACTGGAAACTTTTTAAAAATTACGAAGTTATAATAGAATTATAACACACAGCGTATACATACATTAGTACAGAATCATGATCAAAGCTGACCTCATCAATCTGTTGCTGTATAGCTGGAGATCCATGCCATTCTTGATGAGTTTGTTCTTGTGTGCCTTCACTGTCTGCGCTGACATGGGTAATGCCTGACATACGGCGATCATGCGATGGTTCTGAAGCATTTTCTTGCACTTTCTAAGCAGGAACTCCTCATATGGATTCACCTGCACAACAAAAGATGAACTAGAAATGAAACTATGATGCATGCACACTGACCACAGCTCTCACAAATGACCTTGGAGCAATACACAGCAGCTTCACTGATGCAGTTTATTAAAAAATTTACCCACACCCAGTTTACACATACTTTTGTTCAATGAAAATAGCAGTAGAGACACCCACCCCCACCAAAATTTATACGAAAGTACTGCTGAAATACCTACTCTGATTTCTTGTAGCCAGGATACCACCCCCCCCCCCCCCCCTTTTTTTTTTTTTTTTCTTAACAAGGCAGGTACAGTGCATACCTCTTCAACATGACTCAAAAGTTCCTGCCACTTTCTGTTGCATTTTTCTACTGGTGAAATGAACTCAGGCATGATCACTGGCTTGGTGATCTCTTCAAACAAACGGCGGGCATCATGACGTGGTTTGGGATGTTGTATGTTGATCTTTCCCCGTGATCGTACTTGCATGTACTTTGGCAGGAAAAGTGTACCTGAAAATGAGGGTAAACCCATACATGGTCATTACTATACTTGAGCAGTAAATTTGTCATGTTCTTTGTCAGTTTGACCAATACACACATACAATGTCCCTCTACTCCGGGTTAACGAGTTATCGATAATACGCAAGCTGTTTAAGCCAACAACGCCATAAAGACTCTTCCATGTGATGTTACTAAAGTAGTACATGTAATGATCTTGAGCAGACGAATTTTCCACAGGCCTTGAACGAATTAGACATGGTCAAGTATCCATGCACAAAACAATAACCACGCAAAAGTCATCCAATTAGATTGCACTAATACGTCTCAGTGTTAAAAATATGAACGTCGTGGTCTTTAAACGCTTTAAGAAATAGAAGAGGTTGATATCGGATATCTTCCAAAAGTTCACCTCTCTTCAGCGCCGCCATTTTGTTGCCTCCTGGATGCTGTATCGTAAAAGTAGTGGAGTCTTTTTTGTCATTCCTTGAAAGCGACGACCAACAAATATTAACATTCATGTACATTTTCAATTATAAAAGAGCAATGAGAATATATAACACCGACAATACCATTAAAGAGCAGACGAAATCTAGGTCGTAAAAAGAACGGAAGTAGAATCAAACGACCACACTACGGCATTCGGCAGCAGGTGGATCTTGACGATCAAGTGACTGCTGATTGCCAAAAACAAACCCAAAACGGCATGCACAAACAACCCTTGAGGGTTGAGTGAAAGGTATGGAAATAGTTTCCACACTTGCATGTATTTCTGGATTATCAACGTCGAAGAACGTGTACATTTGTTGTGCTGTATGTCCGTTCATGCCGCTTGTTGATCGATCAACAGTCTAAATTTGCCTTGACCTAGGGACTGTATAGTGTATTTCTCAGCTGTTACCAGCACCCACACCATCCCTTAGCCTTAGCAACTTCGTATTTTGATAATTATTTTAAATACCAGTAGACTGTCTGCGACAAACACTGAACACGATGCAGCAAGTCTGTTCACCAAACGTGTTCCTTCGGCCGGACAGTTTCTGCTTCTTCATAGTTTCTCCCACTAGTCATTGACTAGAAACTTCAAACAACGGTGTGTGTACTACTGAATGTCCAAGTAGTTTCCGAATATTCAAGCGCTTTTGTGTACATTTGTGAAAAAGTAATGTGTTATTAGTTTGAAAAGGTGAGTGTATGCCTCATCATGTTCTAATTCCATTTTTGCTAAGCCAACTTATGTTTTGGAACAGTTTTGCTTGTTAGTGCGCCTGTACACTTGAAATACTCTATCTTGATGCGATATGGTGTTGTTTACACTTTGCGCGAGCAATTGAACATTCTAATTCTACGACTGTTGTTACACTATTTACTAAGTGGACTGCTCAGTGTGGTTGCTGTGTCACTGAGTATGCTTCAGACTTCATTTGGGTCAGTGCCAGCATTACAGACGCTGTCACTGTTCATATGTCTAAGTGGTGTGGTGATAGATAACACGAAAACACCTGAGAACAATCTGTGAGCATAAAAATGGTGGTAAAGCCCCTTCAAGAGAAAGCATACAACTTCTGAATAATAGTAATGGTACTGTGAATTGTGTAGCTAGGCACTTTAGGCCAAAAAAAAAAAATATTATTTCTGGTAACATGGCTAAAAAAAAAGGGTAGGTAGGTAGTTGTTTTTTTTAAACCCCCCCCCCCCCCCCACATATATCCAAGAACAAAGAAAAAGGGTATTAATAAGAAATGATGCTCTGTGAAACTGTATTTAATATTATAACAAACTATCTTACCATATTTCGTTCTAATCTTGGGTCCGCGATGGCGCACAACTTCCCTGACGACAGGCGCATGAAAACCGAAACTGGCCGTGCTTGTTTTTTTTTTTTCCAGCAGCCAAACAAATTTTTTAGGGTGGGGGGGGGGGGGATAGGGTCGGTCGGGTTACCAGAAACAACAATTTTTTTTTTTGGTGGCCTTACCCTACTGTTCAAAGCACAGTGAACTGAACTCCGCATGCATCCTTGTGTGAATAATATGCGTTACCTTATAAATTACAATCAAGTGGTGCAAAGGGTAACCTACACTGCTCAAGTTTAGAATGTAGAATTGAATGATTTATTTGGGTGGGCTGAACATCGACACTACAGTAGAGTACACTAAGGGAGCTGTGATGACTGGCCTGAAGGAATGATGCGGCATACTGCACTAGGAGTAGAAATGAAACATCTTGATACATGTATCCCATATGGGACTCAAAAGTCAAAGTCAAACTCCTAACCTTTGGCATTTGCATATATGTGTGTGTGTGTGTGTGTGTGTGTGTGTGTGTTTGATATAAATGAACGGAAATGTGGATGATGTTCTCTGTAACTGATGGTGTTCATTTATGGTTTCCAGGTTTCACTGGCAGTTTGTTATGTAAGTGGGAAGTAACCTGACCAGTGAGAATGTTAGCCAAAGTCATCAAAGAGTGGTTGACTGAATACAAGGTATGTATCACTACCAGATGTGTATAGAGATCAAGAAATGTCATGCTGTAACTGACGGTGATGTGCCCAGCAGTGCCCCTGAATGTTCATCCAGTGTGTCCCCAGCCTAATTCGCTATTGCAGTTGTTACAGTAATCAAATCCTATTTGAGGGGAAGAAGTCCAGTGCTTTGGTTATATCTCGGACAATGTCCCTTAATGATTTCACCGGATGGTACCCGGAAATTGCTGCCACTCAAACTCCATACTGTTCCTACACTGTCCCAGTTCATACCTTCTCTTTCAAGCTTTCAGTTTTGTTCTTTGTTAAGCTGGATGATTCTGCATCAGTGACAGAGTTTGGATAGTGAGTGTGGGAATGGAACGGGGTGTGTGTGTGTGTCGGTGTGTGTGTGTGTGTCGGTGTGTGTGTGTGCGCACACCTACTGCTGAGAGTCATTTCCATTATGAAAGCAGCGCTTTATAACACAATGTAATTGTTTATAATAATTAGTTTGTGTTTGACAGTCAACAAGGAGCAGGTTAGGGCGATGTGTGTAGAAAGTACACTAGCTGTGAACAGGCATATTAGGGTCATATTACTTAATAATAATACTGGATGTACGCTGTATTTGTTCTCGTTCTCTGTGTTTCCTCGAAAGTAAAAATTCGTTCAAGTAAAGTGAATTTACTGAAGAAAAAAGAGTTGCGAATGGCAGTCATAATTATTTTTTATATCGCTGTTATGTTTCTGTCATGGCAGAACAGTGGCTGCTGGTACATGTGTACGTGATGTGGTGTATGGCATTGTGTTGTGTTGCATTGGCTTTTCATTAAAGTTTGCTGAACGACAGACACATATTGCTGTCTTTGTCTTTATCCCTGATACAGCTGTCACACCAGTATGCCATTATGCAGTAGGCATTTACCAACATTTACCCAACAAAACTGGACTTATTATCGATGAATGTAATCAGTAGTTTATGGTTTGCAACATCTTTTTATGAAGTGTGAGTGTGTGTTTGTGTGTGTGTGCGCCCATGCATGCCTGCACTTGTATGCTGTTGATAAATAATTTGTACATGAATAGAACACATATGTGTGTATTCCCCGCAGAAGTAAAAAATCTGTTGTTGTACATGATATAAGAGCTTCTATAGTGAAATTAGTCAACAGCTGTTGGTCTTTTGATTGCAGACTTTGACAGAAGAAGAAGTGCACACATTCGCTTGCACTGTACGGGAAAACAAGCCTCTTGTTGACAGTCTTTATGCCTTGTTTGAGGGCAGACCATCCATTGAGGTGAGCAGTTTTTGTGTGAAGATCATGCAGACAGAGAGATGGCAAATTTGTACACTAGTCTTTCTATTTGTCTCCGTGTTTATTTAGGTATGACCTTGCATTCAAATGTTCATTTGTCACATAGTACTTGTTACTCAAACATGTGATTAAAGCCTTTTGAATTTCTGAATGAGAACTGACAACATACATAAGGTAAGCATGCAAATAGAAACTAAATATGTACGTTTCTTAGTCCATGATCGATAAATGCTATTGTTGAAGCTCTAATACTGTTGATGTGCTGCTCCAGTTGTGACTGTTTCTATAACTTTGTGGTCTCTGCTCCGTAAATTTAACAGAAAATCTGAATTCTGTTTCTGAGTCTTATCACTCTACAATGTATCCTGGGCTCCTGTTTGTTTTACGATTTCAAAATGCCAGCTGCATGTCCTAAACAATTGATTAATGTAGATGATAACAGTTATGACTGAAAAGCTAAAGACAAAGCCTAGAACTACCAGCCTCATCTAGGATTAAAAAAACAACCACCCCCCCCCCCCCCCCACCACCACCACCACCACCCCACCACCACCACCCCAAACACTGTAACAGTGTAAGCGCTTTATGGGGGGGGACTAAATTATGGCTTGCTTTGTGTGGCATTCTGATTTCTTTCAAAGGCAGATTGACTTTCAAAAGTTTGCTGGTGTCTTAGGTGTGGTCAATGGGAATAAAATCTTACATTTAAAGAGCATGGCGTTTGGCAGCTGACACACCCTCTATTATCCACATTTATTCCTTCCCCGGCGGTTCCCATAATTGTACCTGCTTCAAACAATCAATAGAGAGACTTCAGGGAGCTATTGTTGAATAGAGCCGGCCCGCAGGGTGTATGCAAACCTCACTCCAACATCTGCCAGCTCTGGAAGAAAATCCCTGAAAATCTCCTTGTCTTTGTGTGCTATTGTTCTGAGCTGTAGGCTTTTGTCGGTGCAGAAATACTTCTTGTCTATTTACTTTTAATGTCTGCTCTCTGGAGCATGAAAAGAAAATCTCAAGCCGGATGGTTCATGTCGTTTGTTGGAGGAGCTAATTGAGCTTGTGTAGTGTTGAGAGGGAGGAAGCATCGTACAAGGACTGAGGTCATCTGAACGTGAGAAAATGGCGGTGACAATGCAGAGGCGAGTTTCCTTTTGTAGGGTACAGAATTATTGACATACCTTGAGTGAAGGTATGCGCATCGTATGCGCATCGTATGGCAGCAACTGCAGGAGTTGCTTCTCTTGCATTGTCTTTGGCTGGAGCCTGGCGTCCGCGGTTCAGTTGTATGCCTCCACCTGTAACTCGCCCTTTATAGGCGATGTGTCAGAGAGATACATGGATCTACATACCTCAGATTCACGTTAGTGGTTGAAAATGTATCTTGCGGCAAAGGGAAGGATGAAGTACAAACAAAGCTGCAGTGACATTTCTTTCTGGAGATAGTACGCTCCAGCCCACAGGGTGATCGTTTGAAATAATGGGATTTCAGATAGTAGTTGGCAGAAAACCCAAAAAGGATAGGTCAGCTCAGCTATACCCTCATCACCCGCTCCACCCCAAGAGTAGAGAGGACAATGCGATGTTTCGAAGAGTGATCCTTCTGGCGGGTGGAATGGGATGGAGTGGGGCGGGGTGCTGAAGAGCGTAGTCATTGTGAGCCCCCCCCCCCCCCACACACACACACACACAAAACAGGTGAAGGCTGGTAAGGCAGTCCGTTTTATGTGTTGCGCCCCCCGCCTCCCTCAAAGAAAAGACAATAACCATAAAACAGGGAATAGTGGCATTTGCTTATAGAAGCAACGCAACAAACAAACAAAACAACAACAGACAAACGAAATAAGTTGTATTCGGGCGCACTGAGCACACGCGCGCGCACACACACACACACACACACACACACACACACACACACACACACACACACAGAGTTTTACGTTCAACTTTGCTTGCGTTATTCATGTTTTTTTTTTCACCATGCAAGAGCAAAACATCACTTTTGCATTTTTTTGTTCATCAGCAGCAGTTTGGTGTTTTATATCATTGTCTTCCACTAGGACAGTGGATCTGAATGAAGATTTAGAAAATCAAATTAGAGAGCGTCGGTGCGTCATGCCCGTCTATCAGGGACACTCTGTTATACCTGCTTTCCACTTTGATGTCTCGATGCGCACGATCACATTCATCCGTATGCTTTCTGTGACTATAGAAGGTCATTAGATGGCAGCGGAAACTAATGGCACATGACAGTCGCGTTGCACGTGCACTGGTCGTTAGTCGGATGGACTCAGCACGAATTTGATGTACATGTACGATTCGGATGCGAGGTCGGTACAGAACGGAAACTAGTTTTCCTGCCTGACCTCTTGGTGCACATTGTCAGAGATGCTGAAATCTGTAATAGCTGTACATTTCCATGGAATAGTGTGTTCTCTTACACAGGAATCGTATTATATTTGATCAGGTTCGGTCTGAGTTCGACACTATGTGATTGTCGTAGGAAATAATTTGTGAAGCCGCAGAATAAACCATGATACGACACATAATTACGCTTCACATGTAGCTGCTACTAAAGAGCAGACGTCTGATGAGAAGCTGCCGAGCGGTTCGAGACAGAGGATGGATAAGATAAGAGTATTTTATCCCTCGTGGGGAAATTACACGTCTGCTCAAACGTACAGTGACAATACAATACAATACAATACAATACACGCACGCACACACACACACACACACACACACACACACACACACACACACACGCGCGCGCACACACACACACTTCTCGCCCGCTTCTTCGCTCCTCGTTCAGATATTCTGGCAGACAGGCGTACCTGGAAGGATGAACCACAGTTTGTAATATACATCACAATTGTAGGTATGCTCATACTGGATAAATTGTGTAAATACTAATGCAGACATGTAACGGAAAACCACAGGTTGTGGTGTACTTAATAATAATAATAATAATAATGAGTATTGTATAGGCGCTTTACCCAATTTTATGAATCGGCTCAAAGCGCCGCGAACTGAACCCGACACGCACGCTCACGTGAATCACACGCATTCTCTCACACACTGGACATAAACACATTACAATCACGTGGTGCGAAGGGTCAGCTCAGCTATTTAAATTTCGGAATTTAGAATTGCATTTATTTTTCAAATTTTGTGGGCTGAACATTTCCAAAGCAGAGGGGGGAGGAAGCCGGAGTACCCGGAGAGAACCCCTGACTTAAACTCATAAGTTAAATAAATAAGAAGGCGTGTGATGACAGGATGTGCTCTAGCTTGATCACAGAACGCCCCTAGACGAGCTGAACGGTTAGGGTCAAAGACTTGGCTGCTAAATGTTGGAAATAAAAAAAAAAAAAAGAAATCTTGCTGCTGGCAGAGTGTATTTCTGTTTGCTTGTCACGGTGGTAGTAGTCCGTTTCTCTTCCACGGTCAGTGTAGCAAAATCTAGACGTTTGATGTTTGAATCGTTTGCCGAAAGAAACATGGAACAAGTGAATGAGTAAACGAGGACACAGAGTCTTGTTTTGATTGTCAGTCTCTTGCTTTTTGCGTCTCTTTCTGTAAAGCCAGTCGGTTTTGTTCATAGACACCGCACAATAGTTGGATTCAGCAATCATTAGAACTGTTTTGTTTTTTACTCTTTTGTATCTCGTCGCAGAGACCTGACCTCCCACAAACGAATGGAGAGACATTAGGAGACATTGTTTGGTCTGTCTGTCAGATTGGTCTGTTATTAGAAGGAATGAAGATGGACAAGCAAACACGCATCGATCGGATGTATTTCTGTTGCGCTTCACGGTGGATTGATCTTTTTCCAAGCTATATTTTTTTCTCGTTCACTAGTGATATGTTCAACTTTGACGGGCTTTGAAAGAGATGCCCTTTTTGCTTGCTTGCACGAAATGTCAGAATTCTAGTCAAACAACGAAAGTATCCGCTGCAAGTGTAGCAGAGGATGTTAACTTAATGTTAAAATCGGAAGCAGTGTCTTCAAAGCCTTTGCAGCAACAGCAGATGGCTTGAAAATGGGACGTCCATTCGTCTCTTTTTTTTTCCCCGGCAGTCCTTAAAAAGGCCAGAATTACTTAGTAGATTCTGCGCTCTACCTTGATCCGGACTCAATTTGGTAGGTTGTAGAGTAAGCAGCCCCCGCCGTAAATGAAGTCGGGCTTTTTTATTTTTATATATATATATATATATATTTTATCGCAGCTACACGCCTCTTTAGGCGATGGTTGTGGGTGGGTGTCTTGCTGTTGTGTCGTGCCTTATTTGTGAAATTGCCTAATTTATTTTCGTCTCAAATCAGTTGTTAAACTTGGCAAGAGAAAAAGCGTGAACCAAACAAGGGGCTGGTAGTGCGACCTATAAAGATGTCCAAGTATGGACAATGCCCCCCCCCCCCCCCCCAAAAAAAAAAAAAAAGAAAAAAGAAAAAAAAAAGGAATATTCTCTCACACAAATAAATACAACCGTGGAAGTTAGAGGTATATTCTTTGCGTAGACAGTTTTGCCTATTACATGAAATAGGCTGTAGTACTTTGGGCTATCACGGTCACGGCAATTTCTTAATATATACAGCGTCCTTGTCTTTGGCTGCAGAATACCAGTGATATTTTAGTATCATGGGCTGACCGGTTTATGACTTCCCGCTTGTACTGCTGCAGAGGGGAGAGAGAGAGAGAGAGAGAGAGAGAGCAGGAAAAAAAAGTGGTCATTCCCAGCCAGGTTGCCCTAGCAACCTGATGCCTGTCATAACGAGTCCGTATAACAAGGCTACCGTGCGTTAATTTGCCCATCTCGGCCGGGTCTGGACCGGGCAGATTGCACGCCGCGCCGGCCCGCGTCATGGCATGCAAGTGCAGCTGATACCCCTCTTATCCCCTAATCCGCTTAGGCATTATGCGTGAGTTGAGAGGCTTTGATGTGTGTCGGGCGCTCTAATCACATCACCCAGAGAGGTCGTTGTAGCCGTTGCGGACTTGTCATGTAAGGGAGGGATTCTCAGCGGTGCGAGTCTTGTTTAAACTAAGCCGGACGGCGATCGTGTCATCACCGTGGTGGAGTCGCATGGAGGGACGCATGGGAGGGGGGGGGGGATAAAACGGGAAGGTGATGTGCAGGGGCTTGGTATCACACACACACAGCCTGCTTTAGTGTGAAAACGATCATCAGCTTTGAAAAGAGATTTCGGTTTTTGGGGGGTTTCTTTTTGTTTTAACTTGAAATATGATTTCTGCCGTCTGTCTGACACCGTTAAGCCTTTTCACTGACAACTGTCTCTGTCGTCAGTTGCTGTCCACTGGGTATGTTAATACTGTACCTTGTATATCTGACACTAGTGACAGACACATTTCTTGATTCTTCTTCTTCTTCTTCTGCGGTCGATTTGACTGGTTGCATCAGATCTGCAGCCCGGTCGCCATGACAAATCCCGCGGTTTTCTCCGGGTCATGGCGGTTGCTCCAAAGCTGCACCTGTAGCTCTGCACCCTCTGGCCAGGGTTGGCGTCGTAGCACATAATAATAATAATAATAATAATGAGTATTGTGGGAAGGACGACAATGAAGGATGTTTTCTGGCTTTCGCAGGAGTAGGGTGATGTTTAGAAAAAGGGAGTCGGTAGACATTGCTGTTGAAATGCTTAGAACAAGAAACGTTAATACTACTAATAATATAAAGCTTTTGTAAGGAATGACTCGTTTCGTAGCGATAGCAGTGTTTAGTTGTGCTCAATTTTGTGTTGGCTTTTTTAAAAAGCCTCAGCCAGTGAGTGGGTCGGTGAAGCGGGCTCGTTCAGTCAAGCTTGTTCGCTTCAGTTTCAGGATGGTAGCGGCAGATTCAGGCAACTGAAGGTCACACACACACACACACACACACACACACACACACACACACACACACACACACACACACACACACACACACACACACACAATATCTGAAAACAGAGCCAGTAAGCTTTTCGTATCTGTATCGTAACAAGTTAAACGGCATCTCAGCTCGCGTGTCGCATTACAAATCTCTGTAATTTTAGGCAGATTGCAGTGCGTTTACCGAACACCTCTGCCGAGCGTAAGCTCGTGAAGCAGTTGACCGATCCGCAGCCCGCCATAGTTTATTCCAGTTGATCCGGAGCGGCAATGACCAACCCCCTTGACCGCTTGAAGTCAGGCTTAAACTGGAGTTGAAGAGCGTAGCATCCGTATCTACTACCGGCAAGTGAGGTAGCTTTAAGCTGCTTAATTTTGACGTAACGAATCGTAGACCGTATGGACAGGTACGGGCAGACCCGTAATAGGCTTACACCCACCGGTGGTTCGGTTACACAGAAATGCTCACGTCAGGCAACAGAATTGCTGGCTGGTGCATATCAGTTATCAGATATTACAAGATTATGGACAGCAATAGAGCGAAACAAGCGTTTCGCTTATAGAGAAGCGCCGAAATTAAAGTCTCTTTGTTTCGAATGAGTTCTGCGGGGAAAAGCTGCCGCCTACAGAGCTCTCAGACTGTTTGCTAAATGAATAGATGTTCCTGTTGGCCATTGCGACCATTTTCGGGACTTGGCGGCTTCTACTATTAGAGAAATATGTCTTTCGTTGGTTTAACGCTTCCATGCCTGTACTATACATCGATAGGACCAGGTCGACCAAAATAGCCACCAATCAGCGCCGTCTAGTTGGTCCTCAGTCCGCAACCAAATCACGTCGTCTGCTCAGTACGCGGTACGCTTCTGCGTGTACGTATGACAACTTATACGCCAACCGGACTCAGCACAACGGTTTCGGATGCTGTATTGTGTCCCAAGTGACAGGTTCTGATGCACGGGTCAAGCGTATCCGATGAGAAGTTTTTGTTGCGTTGTTGTTTGCCTGACAGACGTATTGAGACTTTAAATCAGTGATGAGCATTTAGGCAGATCAGAACTGGGGCTGTCCATTTGAATTGTATGCTCAATGCTGCATGCAGGTCATATTTGTGCACTTATGTCGTAAGCTGGCATGGGCTACTGAACAGTTTTGCCAGCCTGCAAAATGGGCAGGTTGTGCGTCAGAAAAACAAACAAACAAACAAGCAAACAAGCAAGCAAGCAAACAAACAAGCAAGCAAATTAACAAACAAGCAAGCAAACAAACACCCCCCTCCCCCAATATTTATTGAATACATCTAATCTTCAGCCAGGTAATAAACGCTGTTTTACAGAGTATCGTAACTTGGATGCAGTTTCAAGATGATACATACTCTTTACTCTGATTCATATGAAGGAAATGTCAGGCTGTTCAGCACTGCCGCTCTAAATCAACAGCCTAAGTGCTGTCTCTTAGGGTTAATACACCGAACACACACACTCTGTCTCCTGCTGCCCTGCTCTCCGATATTTGGTTCAAAAGGACGGGGTTTGTTGTATAAGATAATTGTGTCCTCTGTATAGAGGGACTGGATATCGATTGAAGGACCGCATTTTTCCATTATCAGAGCGCGGTGGAATCGTCCGTGATCAATACCTTGACAATAAAATTGCCTAATTCAGCAAGGACTTCCTCCTTTACAGCAGTGCTCTTGCCATCATCCTCGTTATCACCACCGTCATCACCATTGGCCCCCCTGTCGCACCTGTCCTTATGAGAGCCCAAGCTGCCTTACACGACGAACCCCCCCCCCCCCCCCACACACACACACACACCAGTTTATCAAAATGAACAAACAGAGAAACCGGGGATTGGTGTGTTTCCAAAGTAGTGTTATTCACTTGAGCGATGCGTGCCTTCAAATCTGATACATGTATCAGCATTGCACAAGAACAGGTTTTAACGAACTTAGTATTTTATATATGTATTTTTTCTTATAATCCCCATGGACAGAGATAGTTGAGTTATTTTCGAACAGGAAAGTGTTCACGTTTCGTCTTGTGGTATTCAGGGGTGATGTTTTGTATGCGTTGCAGGAGTTAGACCCAGTGTGCCATCAGCTGTTTGAGTTCTACCGTTCCAAGGAGCTCAGTCTGCGGAGATTCGCCCTCGAGTTCATCCCCACCCTCATTCTGCTCTACCTTCGCTGCCTCAGTCTCAACGACAAGAAGGTTTGGAAGAGGACTGTGTGTGTGTGTGTGTGTTTGTGTCAGTGCGTGTGCGTGCGCGTGCGTGCGTGCGTGTCGGTGTGTGTTTTCTTCTGTGCGCCCTTAAAAATACAAGCAGCAAACAATTCCCCCTTAGGAAATGCCACCCAGTTACGTATTAGAGTGCTAGCCAGCTTGCGACGTGATGCTGTGTCACTGTCACTGTCAGCAGGCAGGACGAAGTTCACAAAAGGAAGACACAAGAGAGAACTACTTGTTACAGTGCTCGGTCAAGTCCCCTGTGTATTTCAATTTGCTTGAGCGGTCACCCTGTTCCTTCCATAGAAAGAGTTACTTTTTTCTCGTGGACCAGCAGGTGCACTGATAAGGCACAGATAAGCAGGACACATTGCTCTTGGGCACTCGTTGCCCTGACCTTACGTTTTGACAT
The DNA here is from genome assembly GCA_018292915.2 of Batillaria attramentaria. Classification (NCBI taxonomy): domain Eukaryota; kingdom Metazoa; phylum Mollusca; class Gastropoda; family Batillariidae; genus Batillaria; species Batillaria attramentaria. The sequence goes on along the minus strand of JACVVK020000006.1, from coordinate 636,365 downwards.
TTCCTGGAAGTATTCACCATTCTCCGCCCCTGGCCATTTCACCTCATGATCTTTACTTACTTTGTGTTTCCTGAGACTACCTCCCGCCCCGGTCGCAGTTTTTGCGTCCCAGCAGTATTTGCCGCCAGTGCCTGCCTTGCCGATTAGAAACCATTTCCTCCTCATTGAGGTTATTGTGTTTGGCGTGATCTCAGAGTCCGTTCATTTGTATATGTAGCGACATTTTACGCTGCTTACTTTTTATTGTGGTCACGTTCTTTTAACCGCTGTCAAACTCACGTTCTTCCTTGTGCGTGTTGTTTGTGTAGTTGGTTTTGCGCGTTACCGTTTACTTCAGCGGTTTTGACTTGATGGCCCGCGTTTTTTTTTTTTTTTTTTTTGGTTTTTGTTTTTTTCCGAAGCGCATCCTGGAAACCTGAGCCGATGTAATACCAGCAAACTGGGCTTTATTATTTAGTTAGGTGTCTGCTACCGTAGGTTTGCGATTACGGTACCAAAATTGCTGGTGTCAGAAATGAGCTAACGCGTCTTCAATTGGATGCGACGGTGGTCGGTACCTAGAAGCAACAAGAGCTATCCCTACTACATGCACAAAGTAATGTAGCTTGAAACTTCCGGGGCATCAGTACATGGCTTTCGCATTATCAGTCATTTGTCCAGCATGTCAGACGTTAAGAGACGCTGTAGCACTGTGGCTCTGACGAGATGTGAATCGAATCATAGGACACTGGCAGCGTGGCGGGGGCATTTGGATAGGCGTGGCGCGAGATGCTTCCTGTAGATAAGCATTGGAGAAGGGTATAAGAAGAAGGACGAGGGACCGGAGATGGGTAAATCAGTTACCCGTGGAATTATTAATGTCCTGATAGCCGCCTCAGTCATGTACGATTCAGGAACAGATAGAGTATCTTCGCTCAAGTCATTCATTGCTCTCTTTTTTCCTTCACTCATCCCTTCCCCCCACTGCGTTTTCCTTACACGACCGTTTTTATGCTCACAGATCGTTCTGAGCTGTTTTCGCGAAAGCTACCATCACACCACTTAGACACCTGGACAGTGGCAGCGTCTGCACTGAGCCAGCAGAGGCGTACTCGCTGACGCGGCGACCTCACTTAGCGCTCCATTAGTGTAACAACAGTCGTAGAATTTGAGTGTGTGACCGCTTGCGCAAAGTGTAAACAACATTGTATCGCATTAAGAGCTGTACTAATCATCAAGACGGAGTATTTTGAGCGTACATGCGCACTCACGAGCGAAACTGTTCCAAAACGTAAAAGTTGGCTTAGTAAAGACGGATTTAACCCGTTTAACTGTGACTAGATCACGCCTTACAGTCCACAGTCCCCCCCCCCCCCCCCCCCCCCCCCACGGTGCGCATCTTCCGTAAGAAGCCACGACAGTATTAGTTTTTTGGGAAGACCTGGACGCGACCACTGAATTGGCACTAGTATGACCAGAAGTTAATCCTATTACCATTGTCACGGGGTTCCACGGACAGTTCAGGCCGTCGGGCACCGTACTATAATTTCATTTGGTCGCCACTCTTGTCAGGACGCATTGCTGTTCTTCAGTTCAGCTTATCGTGACGAGGGGGACTTGTCAGTCATCTGGATGCGATACTCGCGACCTCGCCGTGCACGCTCCTTTGTCATGCAAGCTAAAAAAAAAAAAAAAGTCACTCTTCCATCACTAGGTAACAGTACGAACTACTGATGCGGTGAACGCTTTGTTGGCTTCCGAGTTTTTCTAACCCTCAAACGTTACTATTGAGTGAAATCAGTAACGATCATTCTCACCATAGCATGGAGTCTAGATGACTTTTATAAATGGATTCAAGAGTTGAAGGGGCTCCTGCTACCGTATTTATGCTCATAGATCGTTCTGAGCTGTTTTTTTTTTTTTTTTTTAATGGTAATTACCATCACACTACTTAGAACCTGAATGTTCGACCGCTCGCGCAAAGTGTAAACAACATTGTATCGCATTAAGAACTGTACTAATCATCAAGATAGAGTATTTCGAGCGTACAGGCACACTTACTGTTAAAAAAAAATGAGTTGGTTTAGAAAAGATGAAATTAGCCTGTTTACGTGTGTGTGTGTGTGTGTGTGTGTGTGTGTGTGTGCGCGCATGTGCGCTTGTTTTAGATTTTTCTTCACGACGTTTTTGTGTGAGATGCTGCTGTTTTGAATGTTTTATCCGTTGGCCGTGTCAGTAGTACTTTGACCCAGTTGGTGATTGGAAAGGGAGCGGGGATATTTTGGGAGAAGGGCTTAGTGTGGCAGTGGCCGTTCTTGTCGTGCTGGAAGAAGTAGGTAAAACATAACCACGATCGCGTCAAATGTTGCGGAACGTAGCGTCAAACGAAGAGAGCCCTCGTTCACTTTTGTAGTGCACTGAATTCCTGTATGGAAGTCACTTCACAGGAACCCCACCCTACTAGCAACCCATCTATACCAGACGAAGACGCGCGCATTGCTCAGGAGGTTTTCAAATGAAATTACGGCTGGCGGAATCAATCGTGCGCTTGCTATGAGGACTGTAACCTCATCAGTGCTGGTCAGCTGTCAAGCTCTGGACACCCCCTGACCCATGGCTCACGCCCTTGTCAACAAATCAATGGTGTAGTCGACGTCTTCAGGGGATCAGGATGGTACCGTGAAATGTACGCCTTGTGGAAAAGTAGGAGGCTGGGGAAATGTGATCGCAGATACTAGGAGTGCGCATTTGCAGGTTTTCAAGCTTTCCTGCTCGATTCTCTTCCTGCCCCCCCCCCCCCACCCCCGGTCCCCCCTCAACCGCACGCCACAGTCCAGGAGGGCGTTTTATGAATTGGATAATAAAACAACAACGATAACGACGACAACAACAACAGCAACAACTGTTCAGCAAAAAAGTGTTAACTGGTTCTGCCTTCCGTAATATAGCACTTACAGAAAAATGTTCACCTACAATGTGCGTGTGTATCCTCTCTCCACCCCCCCCTCCCCCCCCCTTTTTTTTTGACACAACACACACAACACACACAACAAATAACAAAGCAAATCTGGATAAAACAAAGTAATAGCAACAAAAAGCGTGATTTGGACCCGATCACATCACGTCCTACACAGACAGACACACACACACACACACACACACACACACACACACACACACACACACACACACACACACACACACACACACGGAGGCGCGCGCGCGTGATAACATATCCTTCGAGTCCCAGCAACATGTTTTGACGAACGCGCCAATGGAAGGGACATGTACAGGAAACAGAGAATGGCTGGGCACGAACTGTGGCTAACAGACCGGTGCCAGACTTGGAACACCGCATCACCTTCTGCCACCGCTGATAGACGGGACACAGACTTTTTTCTCTCTCCTATTTTTTTTTCTTTTCCAGTTGTATCCGAAATCCAGACCAGCCGCCAAAGTCAAGCCTTCCGACCTTGGAAAATAGTGGATATGCGTGTTGTGTAGGTGGGAGTTTTCCTGTTTGAATTTCTTTGATCCATGGTTAGCCGCGAAATAGTCTTTGTTGCTTGCGCGGCGTGAATCCTCAAAGAACTAGCCAACCTTTGATCCATGAAATTGCCCGTCGGATTCATTGTCGTACCAAAACCAGAAACACCCCCCCCAAAAAAAAAAAACAAACAAACAAACAAAACAAAAAAACCCAACAACAACAAATAAAAGCAAAAAAGCCCTGTCTGTCGCTTTGTGTCCTGTCTGTCCGTCAATGCTTGGCTTTCATGCTTGTCGGCTACGCACCAAAGTTGTACAGTGTGCGACTGCTGGGCAGCACTGCAAACAGTTTAGTCTGTACTGGCGCGATACTTATTGAAAAGAAGATTCCAGAAATGTTTTTCAGGTCTTGGGAAAACCGATAGGAGCCCTTAAGGATTATTTTGTGCAGTTTATTTCTCCTTTGTCTCGTGCCAACTAGCAAGAATAATGATCCAATTAGGAATACCCGATCATGAAATCAAACTCGGTTTGCTCCTGTACTCGTTATATGCATTATTGTGCACACGACATTAGTGCTAGGGTATTGTTATTCTCATAATAAAGGTGTGCCGAGTGGGGACGCGAAAACGATTATATACTGAACTTGTACTTTTTTTGTTTTTTTTCTTGTTGAAATAGGTTGTTGGACATTTTCACTGGTTTGTGTAGATGCTCTGGTCGTGAGTTCGAATCCCGGCCGGCTGGGGCCAGATATTTGTGCAGGCCTTTTTCTCGTTGCCGTCTTTGATATCACCCACACGTGGTGGAAAAGTACGTTAAGTCCCACCCACCCACATACCCACCCAGTGGCTTGGGTAGATATGTTGAATATTTGTTCTCTCTGCGACGTGTACCGGTGCGAACTATGTCGTGGGAGGTTTTGTGTTTTCGAGGGTGTCGTCCCTGTTTTATTCCTACTGCTGTCTCGTGCTGCACAGTTTTATTTGACCCACGAGCAGAGCACTGTAATAATTATCATTGTTTCTCATAGCGTCTTTTTCAGTTGAAGGCTGGCCTTGACTGGAGCCGAGTTTCTCTCTTCTTCGTTTATGGACAGGGGATTTGCAGTTCCGGTTGCCCATTAAAACTTCGGCCATCCCCGACATCATAACGTTGAAATGAAGCACGGCAGCAGTGAAATCTCCTCGTAATATTTCCCAGTAATGATTAGATGTTACTTTGAAACATCCCCGTATTCGCCAATCGTGAAATGATTCGACCTAACGTCAAGGCATTCTCGTATTCCCCCATGATTGAGAAACCCTAAGAGGGATGATTTCATTTCGTCTCGGTACATTAGCGGAAAGGAGTTCAGGTAATGTGGTATTGATTTGGGAGGGCGGCGTGTTTGACTTCTAAACTTTCCATCCTGAGGCAGGTTTCGTGTGCATAGTACGGTTGAATTTGGTGGTCATCCCCGTTGTTTAGGTAATTGTGTACGTGCATGTGTCCACTTCCTGCAAAGAGGTTACTGTAGTAGGCCCTTCATCATGATGGTATTATTGTAGGTGTACTCCGGCAGAGAGGCATTGGGAGAATGAGAGTCAGTCTTAATGGTTGACTGGTTCTTGCGGCGAGTAAACAATCGTAGTCCGAGTACTCTGATGATGGTTAAATATTAACGACTTTACCAAGATTGATGGAATGTGATTTGCCCTAGGCCAACGAGGCAATGCGCTGCCTGTCAAACTGGGCTTCTGCTGACTGTCAGCAACTCTGCAGGGGGGCTGCCAGCCTGCTCCCTTGGGACACTGACTGGCGAAAAAGTTAAACGAAGAAGAGGTGATTGCACAGACTAGTGCTGCTTTTCAATTTTTCTTTCCGGTCCCTATCTGGTGCAAAGTCACGCGCGGGGAGGTCTTTTGTTATGTGAATTGTTAGCTTTTGAGGGACGCGGGTCTGTTGTCTTAGGGGATAGATTGTGTTCGTGCGAGATGGGGATGAAGATAAGATGATACTTCTGTGCAAAATGTGAGTTGCTCTGGAAGGTCAGGACGTTACACTTGTTGTCGTTGTATATTTAATTAAAGGAGAACGTGTGTTTATGTTCGTGCATATTTACTCGGGGAACCTGTGCAACATATTTTAGCAAATGTTGATAGTAGCGGCGCCGAAATGTGCATTCAGTTATCGACAGTTGCAGCTGCTGCAAACAAAGGGAGGAAACAAAGAAACAAAGTTCTTGATCGTGACAGTAAACACACGGCAGTTATACATTGATGTATACCGTTTGTTACTGCTTCCAGCCCTATGAACTTGGGTGTGTCCCACAGTTCTTCGGGAAATCGAATCGTGTTTTAAAATCGTTGTTTCCTGCCTCTTTTTGTCACTGATTCTGCTCTTTTCGTGCACCGAGTGACAGGTAGGGTCGATGCGTTGAAAATGTGAAAGGAACAACATTGCTACATTCGCACAAGCAGAGACATTTTCTACTTAGGCACGTTTTTGTCTTGAGTAGGTGTCGTTTGTTGACAGATAGCGGGAGCACCCGTGTGCTGGGAACAGATTTCCTGTTATACAGTAAAAATTAAACACTGTTTTTGATGCGAGTTAATGTCACGGATGTCCTTCGTCAGCAAATCGTCTGTGACAACGGCATAATAGCATAGTCTTTTATGCTAGTAATACTGATAATGACGAGAAAAAAAAAAAGATTTATGGTACTGTACTTTTGGTAATTGGTTTGTTTTCCTTGATTCGTCCTGATTTCTAATCGCTTCTTTGAGCTTTCGAAGAGAACACACAAACCCAAAAAACTGTAAAATCTTTGACGTATTTATGGGCACTTACGGAATGCGGTCATGCGGTGAAGCGTGTGAAACGGCAATTGAATCAGAATTTGCCTTCCTGAACGGTCTTTTGCTGGCATTAGTAACGGAAGATTTGCAGTGGGAACAACATCATCAGTGACAAAGTTGTTCTGGGACCGACTATTCAAAAGTAACGTTTGCGGCAGCAACACTGATATAAACCTGTGGAAAACAACAACAATAACAAAACATAACAAAGAAATACCGAACAAAAAAGTAAGCAGGAGAAATTATCAACAGAGAAGTCTCTTCATTGCACACGTCTTGTATGTTACATCAGTTTTTAGTGGCAAAAGAATTTTCATTCGGTTTGCTTGATAAGGAGGCTTGGAAGAATTACTTTAAAAAAATTTTTTTTTTTGGCTTCCTTGTGTAACAAAGGGAGTTTATGTACTAACCCTCTGTCGTGTGTGTGTGTGCGCGCGCGCGCGCAGTAAATGTATAGAAAACATTAACATTGGCATTTTCTCAGAATCTACAGACAGCATGCATGATGATGGAGATGAGGATGATGGTAGGATGATGTTATGGAGGTCCGTGTGGTGTGCGACTGCGGGACAGGGCCGCATTCCACGCTTCCTGTCATAAATATCCCGGCGTTAACCAGGCCCGGGAACTCCGGCACCTCCGGTGCCGGCCGTGTAATTATCCACATCAGAAGACGTGTCATACCAAGGGAAGCACCCCCAAAGTCCCACCCGTTAAGTGGATGAATCTGGGCTGTGTGGCAACAGCCTCTCCATTGGGCCCTTAGCAGACCCGCTCTGGGTAGGAGCTGACCTAGGTAGGAAAAATCCCGCTTGCCTCGGCTAGGACTCGAACCCTGGTCTCCCGGTCCGTGGTCCGGAGTGTAAACCACTACACTACGGGGGCCGGTGATGCCCGAATTACTGCCCAAGTACTTTCTGCTCCATGTTCAAAAACATTCTTACAGATTATCTGACAAAAGAAGTGCCTGGAAACATACATCATGGAACTGAAAATGAACCGCGGTTTAAAAGAGTAGCTGCAAGATAAAGTTAAAATATTAAAACTCCTTTCACAGCAGATGACGACAGGGGTAAAGTTACGTTTTTCTGTAAATAGCCTCGAATGGCCGAAGGTGTACGGGGGAAAAAATCGACGGAATGGCTGATTTTCCATTCAGCTGCGTAAACCACGTAAAACTAATCTCACTGTCGCTAGCTCTTACGAAAGCAGGATTGATTTTACAATTAGCCGGGCCAAACATAGACCAGAAAACATGTATTGTGAAAGATACAGAGAAGCCCGATCCAGCCTCCAGAAACGGTTTTAAATCCTCCTCGAGAAAAGTTCAGTAGCAGAGATATTGATAAATCATTTCGGGTTTTTTTCCCCCTCGTTGTCATCGTTCGAAGAACGAGTTGGAAATAGTTTGGGTGTGGCAGGATTTACTGTTGATTTTCAACTTGGCTGAAAGGGCAAACAGGGTGGGAATGTGACGGCAGAGCTTTCTCAGAGGATCTGAGTGTTGCAAGGTGGTAGGCATACCGGTTTGTCGACATATGGGCTTGAGGTGAACTGTAATCGTGTGCGAACACGTTCGTAATTGATTGGATTCATCATCATTTTGCAAAACCCATTTTTTAAACTCATGGATAAGTTAAGATAATACAATGTACTTTATTCATGCCTGGAGAGGGAAAACACAAGATGCCCAAAAACTAGCCATTTTGTTTAAGCTAGTTTGGAAGCCTTGAGCTTGCGATCGCAGACCATTTGCGTTGTGCACTTAGATGGAAATGTCTGGTTGGTACGGAACGGCCCGTGTGTAGTAGGATATAGTCATACCCCCCCCCCAAAAAAAAAAAAAAAAAAAAAGTCTGCACAGTACATGTTAACAATGCAGTGTCTTGCAGGATGTTTTGAACGAAGAGACGCATCATTCCAACGACACCTGTCTCCATTATTTCACACAGTTTCTAAACAATAGGCTTAATAAAGTTAGCTTTATCTTTGAAGTCTCTATTCTTGACGTCTTTGTTTCTAATGATTTCTGCCGCTTACAAAGCTCAAAGGCTGTTTGCCAAATGAATAGATGCTTGTTCTGGTCGTTGGGACCATCTTCGTTACACTGCGGCTTCTAGTAGTAGAGAAATATGACTTCCTTTTCCCCTAGGGCTTCCACTCCTGCACTACACGCCGATCGACGAAGTCACTAAAAATCACCGCTGTCTAGTTGGTCTTCATTCCGCAGCTAAATAACGCCGACTGCTCAGTACGCGGTACGCTTGACAACATAATTATACGCCAACCATAGTCACCACAGCGGTTTTAGATGCCCGCTTGTGCGTCAAGTGACTAACTCTGATGAGCAGATTAAGCGCAAAGACCGTAGATAATATTATTATCTACGGTCTTTGTTAAGCGCGTTCGATGAAAAGTTTTCCACACACTGTTGTATGCCTCTTATACGTATTGCGACTTCAAGCGCATGTATGTCACTTTTTGGCTCCCTTGTGTAACAATGGGAGTCTATGTATTAACCCTCCGTCGTCTGTGTGTGTGTGTGTGTGTGTGTGTGTGTGTGTGTGTGTGTGTGTGTGTGTGTGTGTGTGTGTGTGTGCAGAAAACTTTAACATTGCCATGTTCTTAGAATCTACAAAAAGCAGAGGCACCAAACTTGGCATGCTGATAGACAACCACAAGACCTTTCAAAACATATCATTTTGAATGACCTTGACTCAAGGTCATTAAAACAGTCTGTTGGGAAAATTTACATTTGCAGTTTGTCAGAATCCAGAAGAATCAGAAGCATCAAACTATATGTGCAATGATTGACATTAGCAGCACCTTTACAGACATATCTGTGTTCAGTGACTTTTAGTCAAGGTCAAGGTCATGCAAGCGTTTTTTTGGAAACTTTAACCTTGGCATTTTCTCCAAAACAACAAACAGTAGAGGCACCAAACGAGGTATGATGATAGACAGCAATGAGACCTACCTTTCTGAATGACCTTGACTGAAGTTCAAGGTCATTAAAGCTGTCTGTTGTGAATTTTAACATTACTGTTTCCGGAGGAACCACAAATACTAGAGGCATCAAACTTGGCATAATGATAGACATTGATGAGATCTCAAGGCCATACAAACTGTTTCGGGGAAAATTGTAATATTGCCAGGAACTCAGAGCGCCAGAGACACTTTACTTGGCATGATAATGGATAGTGATAAGACAAACATACTCTTGTGAATAACCTTGACCTGTGTCGCAAGGGAGCCATGGAGGCTTTTGCCTCTCTAGTTTCTTCTTCTGTGAAACAACGGATGTTTGTAGTTCCTGTCTTTGCAGTCAGCTTCTTCGGTAAGAACTTCTATGGATTTTGAAGACACACCGTCACCGAGAGTTCGTGTTGCTGAAATAGCTGGAGGGCCTTGCAATCTGAGATACATTTGAGGGATGACTTGCAATAGTGATGTGTACTGGAGAGGAAATTGTGATGCTAAAACAGTTGGGTGACCGTGCAGCGGAGGTGTATGTAGTAGGTGGGAATCCTGACGGAACATTCAAGATGGAACAAACAAACGAAGTGAAGCAGTAGATACGAGAGACAAATCAAATCAAATTCTTTGACATTCTCCTTGAAAACTTCAGCATGTCTGGTAAGGACATTCAAGATGGAACAAACAAACGAACGAAGTGAAGCAATAGATACGAGAGACAAATAAAAACAAATTCTTTGACATTTTCCTTGAAAACTCCAGCATATCTAGTGAGGACGCCCAGAACAACGGAAACGAGAAATGCCCGTTTTGTTGTTGTTGTTTTTCCACCAGTACGATCAATCGGGGTGGAGGGCGAATGGATGTTAGGGAGTTGAGGGGGGGGGGGTCTCTGTTGTTGAATCAGAGGTGGGCGCAGCTCGGGTAGAATTTGATATACAACCACCCGCCGGCTCCGCGTGCAGATGTCAAAGCGTGTCTGGAGGGAGGGCTGAGGAAAGCTACCTGGCAGCAAAAAACAACGCCGCGTACATCACAGCGTGAAGGGGAAGAAGTCAGAAACGACATGGGTGTGGTTCTCTAGAACCTAGACGATCGCTCGGTCGGGCGTCTTGGAAATGCCGGAGCATGGATGAGTTGCGAGAAACAGGGGAAAAAAATGCTTTAACGATCTGGAAGCCGTGCGCTCGTTTGCTGCTTCATCGCCGCGTTAATTAACCCGACGCGCAAGTTGAGACGTTGTTATTTGATCTAGTTTTTCACCCTGCCGCCTCACATTTTTTTTTCTTACTGTTTGAGATAGGTTTACCGTCCGGGTTCCTCATCCTGTTCGCGCGTTGTCATCTCGTGTCAGTTACATGTACATACATCTGTACCTGTCCCACATCGTTACGTGTTTCTGTTGTTTTTCTTCGCGTTAGTCTTCTTTGTCTCGACCCCACCCACCCTGTGAGGAAGCTCTCTCTCTCTCTCTCTTGCTCGTTACACTGAGGTCGATGGGCAGAACAATAAATGATTGAGTCTTAAAGTTAAAGCTCAGTTTCTTATTCAGCTTATATGTACATTTATATGTGTACACAATAATGGCAAACGTTCTTTCCCCATCTTTGCTCTTCCTTCGGAAATAATGGAAAAGTTTACTAACTGTCAAAACTCATCTAAAAAGTATAAACGTCTGTCACCAGTACACGACGTTGCTTCATTGCTTAGTTTCTTGTTTTGCAGTTTCTTTAGCATTAGTAGCATTGTTGGGCGTCATTAGTTTAATTGTGTCAACTCTTTCCTTAGATGTTTTCGTTTTTTAAAGCATGTTTAGAATATGCATGAATGGTCAGTTGGAAAAAAACCCCAACATCATGAGTACTTGTGGTGTTTGATATATGTAATACTTCTATGGATTGGATGTGTCATACTGTATTTTACATACCTTTTTACTATTCATTTCTACTGGTCAGTGATGGTACTTGTCTTCTCAAGATGGGACAAAGTACATTTACATGCTTATACTCTACCACTAGTAGGTCGATGCACGCACTTTGTCTGAATCCGGCCACACACGCCGACACTTCATGATCACTCATTGCATCGTCCATATTGCTTTCAAATCCAATACTGTGTCTTCGTGGATAATTAGCAGGATCATGGGAACTTATGAGTAGGGTCTTACTTGGTGTTTATTGAGGGTTTCTCTGCGTCTCGTATTCAGTTCTCCCTTACTGATATTGATGTGATCCTAACTCTCTTTGCCTCTGGTACACATACTGTCACTAGGTACTGTCTTTTTTATTTTTAACCGATTGTTTTCTCTTTCTTTCCCCTACCCCAAAGGCGCCGTGAGCATTTAGCAGGCATAGAAGTGTTTTCTTGCGCCTTAGGTATGGCCAATCATCATTATCATCATAGATTTTGCGAGCAACCACTGAACCGGTGAGTGACGTTAAGTGGGATGCATGGCTGTGACACTGAAGAACCTTATGGGATGAGACCTGTTGGGATGGGGATTGGGGCGAAGACTTTTGATGGCTCTGTCTAGCATAAGCGTAGTTTATATCTTAACATTCTTCCTTGGTTTGACCGATTAAATTGTTGTGATAAAAAAAGCACCATGGCAAGGACGACAAGAGATGAAAACTGATAAGAGGTTGTCTTTCCTGTGCTCTGATATCTGAAGAGAGGAATGCTTGTGCAGTCTAGAAATCCACCTCCGCCGGGAGTGGCCGGCGCACTCTGCTGTACAGCAAAAAGCAAGTGGTGGTTCGGCTTAGGTCCAGAGCTGTGTGTCGACTGAGCGTACATTCGCTGTTAGACGTCAGTGGACGTTCTCTTTCAATAACAAACAGGTTGAATCGGTTTACCTTTTACCGGTCAGTTGAGTTAGCCAGTCTGACACTGATTCGTTTATGTCAGGAGAGGTACTTTTCAGATTGGGCCCGTCTTTGTTTTTGGACAGCTGGAATTGATTGTTTAGTAGTCTATAATAACCAAATGTACTTCCACAGAACGAATTCCCATGCCTGGCTTCCGTGGCACATCCAGTTTTAAAGGGAAGTAATTGCCCGGGATAGGACACCAATGATTTATTAACAAAATCGATAGCATTAAAGAACATTATGTTATTGGATGGAGTGACTGTGCGGCAGAACAGACCTTTCCTTTCTGTGTCTGTTTTGGCATTGGTTTTCACGTCTTTTCATTCAATATTTACGACCTGGTAAAAGTGGGTTTTTCGTCCTGCCACCACCAATGCCCCCCCCCCCCCGCCCTCTCTCTCCCCACGGTCCTGAGAGAGAGAGAGAGAGCTCACAAAACCTTTGTACGACGTACCGGTACGTATTCACGTTCAGTCGCGTGTGCGGTCATTCGGTCAGGATTTTTCCGGATGCCTTCCGCATATTTTATTATTTTATCGATCGACCCCAGCTCCCCCCCCCCCCCCCCCCCACAACACTCTCCTGCCGTCCTTTTCATTTAGGCAAGAATCTCCCTGTACACGGTGCTGTTGACGACCAAGTTCCCAGTGATCAGCGTTTTAAGTAACAGCACTTCCCAATTATTTCCATCATTTCATCATGGTGTTCAACTACCATGGCCACTCAGTGCATCAGCCTGTCCCACCCCGCACTGTCACCGCCGCCCCCTTCTCCCTCCCCCATTTTCTTCTCATCTGTCCATTAGAAACCTCTCGAGGGCCGGGCCGCGCCGGGGTCTCATTGTGGTGCCACATTTTCTGCGGTAAAAGTTTAATCAAGTGGGGCTGATGTGGGGAGATGGAGGTCGCGTTTATCTCTAATGTCCCGAGATGTGGAATGTGAAGGGCCTCGAATAACATTTTGCTTTCAAACGCTTCGAGACGGACCAGGTTTTGTTTCCCTGCTCGGGCGCTTAGCTTGTTGCTTTGGAAATGCAGTTTCGGTAATATGCGACGCGCAAGGAGATTACTTCTTGCAGTCAACGCTGCAGCGACGGTTTTCTTAGAGAAATGGAAGGGATTTAGACGAAAGGGAATTCTCTTAGCATTTTTGTCCAAAATATCCCGCAGCGAAGGTTTTAGCGATCGTGTATTGTTTTGTTTTGTTTTGTTCTGGTGTTATAAAGGCAGTATTTATTTACAAGGTGGTGAATAATGCATTGGCGTAGGTGTTGAATCGCATTGAATGTCTAGCGTTTGAAAGGGCAGGCCAGACATCGGAAGACAAACGGATTGTGACTATGGTTTGTTTACTTTACAAATTGAATCATTTTGATCAAACACTATCTCGTGGAGAAAGATGAAGCTTTTAATTGACGCTTCTCCGAATGTCAGCTTGTATGTGTACGCGAAATGTTTTTCGTCGTGTGCGGCATGCAGGTGTCTGTTTGCCGGGCCAGATACGTGTTTAAGTCTGTAGTCAGGCCAAGCTCACTACTTGTGATAAAAGAGTAAAGCAGGCTAGTGGCTTTGGCGTACGAGTAGAACATGTATATGACGTCCGCATATGAATATTTTACCAGCAGATGATATTTGAGTTTAGGGGCAATACCACAAAGTAGGGCTTTTGTCTGCTAGAGAACGAGGCAGACTCAGTCGTCCAGCCCATGAAGGACAATTCCAGAAGGTATTCAGGCATCGGCAAAGCCAGAGCGATGTTTCTGGATGAAGTAAAAGTATGTTTCTTTTTGTGTCCGAGGCAGATTGTGTTTCCTGTCATGGGAAATAGTAGAGGTCGCAAATGATGAGGGGTTTCGACAGCCCTGCAGTCCTAAGCTGGTGTAGAGCTTCGAACTTTGTTGTAGGTCTTACCTCAGACACTGCCGCTCTACTGAATCACGGCGACAACTCGCTGAGAGTGACCAGTGATACAGGGCCTAATGTAAAGATGTTTAGGCTCACTGATCGTTCTTGTCTGTTTTGGTGGTGTCCATCCTCACACCATCAGGACAGATCCCTTATCCCTGTCAATTTCCGCAGGCCAATATCCTCATTTAACTTTTGTAGACTAATGTTCTTGAAAACATCACAGAAAAATGTACTGAACTTGACTAAATACATCAAAATTAATAGAATAGTTAAGTTTAAATGTAAACGTAACAAACGTGTGTGTGTGTGTGTGTGTGTGTGTGTGTGTGTGTGTGTGCGTGTGTGTGTGTGTGTGTGTGTGTGTGTGTGTGTGTGTGTGTGTGTGTGTGTGTGTGTTAAAACTAAAATTGCTGCTGCCAATGTAGAGGTATTAATTTTTGTTGTTGTTTTTGTTGTTTAATGTCATTGTTGTCCCTTTCACTTTGTTAATTGCTCCACACCCCGACAGGGGAGAAAAGACTAAAATCTTTTGACTTTTGACCAATTGGATACATGCACACATACGTACACAAGCTCGCATTCGGCTGATTGAAGCTAAAACGCAGAAGCCGGTGACAGTGTGGTTACCTTGTGGCTGAGATTTCCTCGTTTGCACGGTCATCACACGGTCAGTGTGTTGCGTTGGGAGCTGTACTGATATCTAAGACTATTTCGAGCGCACAGGCAGTCACAAGCGCGACTGTTCGAGAATTCTTATAGAGAACATAGCAATGATAACAGTAGCACCGTTAAAGTCACTTTTTGTTGACAACATCGCATATGCGTTTGGATGTTACAAACGGTGCCTTTTGAATCAGAGAAAGAGTTCGTAGAATAAAATCATAGAGTTACAAAAACATCCATGGCACAGAATGTGAAATTCAGTTCAATTCAAATTCAAAAATACTTTATTTTCATCCATGAAACGTGCATTGGCTGCGTGTCATAGCATGTTAGGGGTTGGAGGACCAGTGAGGAAAAACGTTTTTAAAGTTCACCAACAACACGTTTCATGTAAATAGTGTAACGCGTGTACCTATTGATACGTTATTGATACGTATTGTATCCATGTTCGTGATGACAGTTCCCTGTGTCCACAGACTGTGTACAGTGGAACTGCAAATAACAGTTGAAGAATAAATCAAACATAACCTTTATGGAAACCGTTTGCCTGAAGCCTGCTTTCGGTTGAATGTGAACACTGCTTGCTTTTGATTTATTTGCACGCGACGGTTTTGCAGAAGAATCTATAACCAGACGTAGACAGTACAGGAGAGATTACAAGAAGTATGGCAGTGATTTTTGTCTTTTGGATCTGTAAAAACGATAGGCGAAATCCAAAAACTGGGCATGGCACCATGCACCACCTTATCGAATCCGAAAGTGAAAACAAAACTAAACAGCAGTCCTGTATTTAGTTGGAATTTGGTGGGTGTTTGTTTAGATTTTGTTTTTTCAGTATCAAGAACGCACAATGCAGATTTACACAGTCCATACTTGTCAAGAATAGGTAAAATATGCAGATGATTACAGGACTTCTAAGATCTCATTCATGTTGGTTCCCATTTTTCGTAGGGCTGGTGTCTTGAAGTTACCCCCCCCCCCCACACACACACACACACACACGCGCGCGCGCGCGAGAGAGAGAGAGAGAGACAGAGAGAGAGAGAGAAATGAGCAGGTTTCCTACTGATCTTCGATCACACCCCCCTTCCACCCCATGACCATCACCTCCTGTCCTTCTTCACCCTCTCTGCTCCTGAGCCGTGCTCCCAGCAGACAGAAGCACTACACCGGCAATCATCGAACAGGACAGGAATCGCAGCAAAGGTTCCTGCGATTAAGGAATCTATAAATTTCCATGGAAACCGTTTAACACTAGGGTGGGGACTGCCGGTGACAAGAGTAACCATGTGGAGTGACCGCGCGCCCGCTCAATACACGAGCCGGTAATCGCCGCAGTTTGTTTCAGTGGTCATCGGCTTGTATGGCTTTGTCTGATTTTCTCTCCACAGCTCCAAGGTGTGTCAATAAGTAGTGTGTGTGTGTGTGTGTGTGTGTGTGTGTGTGTGTGTGTGTGTGTGTGTGTGTGTGTGTGTGTGTGTGTGTGTGTGTGTGTGTGTGTGAGAGAGAGAGAGAGAGAGAGATTGTGTCTGCGTTTGCGTGCGTGATTCAGTAAACCAGTGCGTCCATCGAGCAACTTTCCATAGAAAGTCTTTCCTCTGGGTATCCCTTTGTTAGCGTGGGTGCCTTTAATGGACAGATGGATGCGAGCTGTCTTGTCATTGTACCACAGCTTCTGGCATTGTTGAGGGGAAAAAAGCTTTCCTCGTGAAAGTGGAACTGATGACTCGGTGTGGCAAAGTTGATTTTTTTACGTGCTTTTTCCGAAAATGGGCCTGAGACTGTCGTTCAGTATACTTGCACATAAAAGTTTCTGTTTCGGAAAAAAAAGTAAAAAAAAAAGGTAAAAGAAAAAAGAAAATCTGTAAGTTTATGTTTCGGAAAAAAAGGGGAAAAAAAAAAACAAAAAAACAACAGAAAACGAAAATCTCTAAGTTAGCCTCGGCTTCCTGCAAGAATGTAGCACTAAAGCTAATCGTCTTTTTTTTTTTTTTTTTTGGGGGGGGGGGGGGGACACAAACCGTCTTTGGGTTGTGCTCTCGGTGTCTTCTATAGGCGGTTTGCCAAAGAACGTTTCTCAATTCTTTGGATGTCCACAGGAGAACCATATTGAGTGCAGATTGCCACTGTATGCAGTGCTCCGTCTCGCTACGTAGTTTCGCGTGGCACGACTCGAACGGACATCGCTAGATCTGTACCTCCAGCAAGTAGCGACTAATTAACTGGCAGCTTGCTCAGGTGGGAGAAGCGAAAATTGCAGCTTATGACTGAAAGCTCCCCCCGGGCATTTCATAGGTTTTGCCGCGAACCTGGTTACCTGAAAGTCCCCCTCCCCCCTGCAACAGCACAGCGCTATTATTGCAGAAGGACACGAACAGACAAAAAAAAAAAAAAAACCCAAAAAACCGCCAGCAGTTTTTTTTTCCCCTACTTCTGTAGTCCAGGAGTTTTGCGAGTGGGCTTGTTTGACTCTAGAGGGATAGTTGTAAGAGGATTTATCATTTTTTCCCCCGTTGTTTTTGCGTTGTAGACATTTTTATTTTTGTGCAGTTGAGTAGACGTGAGCAGACAGGTTTTGTTGTGAATGGAAGATGAAGCTTTGGCATGTTTTGCCCAAACACAGGCTTAAGCATTTCGTTTCCATCTTTGCTAGTTAAATCGAAAGCAGTTCGGTTGACAAATAACAATTAGAGATGTCTATCCTCAGCTTATATAGGGTATGCTACAGTACTGTGGATTTTAGCGTAACTGGCTATGTGTGTTTTGCGGCTGTTTGTTCTGTGTAAATTATATATTGCACACTTAAGAATGTTCATCGTATTGAAGTACTAGTGAAAACAAATTGCTAGACTAATAGAAAATGGTGCTGTGTAGAAGCAAGCTCACGTGTGTGGGAAGTGAAATAAAGGTGTGTTACTATGTTTGAACACAGATGTAACCGTACTACAAGGAGCGTCTTGATCTTAAATTGATACTGCTGGCTGTTGATTTTGTCTTTGGTCTGGTTGAGTGAGAGACCGTTTTAACTGATTTTGGGGTGTGTGTGTGTGTGTGTGTGTGTGTGTGTGTGTGTGTGTGTGTGTGTGTGTGTGTGTGTGTGTGACCGCATGTGTCTTTCATTCTTCCCCATTGGCGTTCCTGGTATAATGATCGTCTAGATCTGGTATTGCCTTGAAAATACAGTTCTGTTTTCTTCCCAGAATAACGTTTTCCTGTCAGACCAGGAGCACCTTCCAGCTACGTTTGATGTCATCTCCGGTACTTTTTGATCAGAAACAATGGGAAGGTCATTTAAGTTCTCAGCAAAGATTTTTAAGAAGTTGAGGGGCTTTGTGGACACTATAAATAACCGCTTTGAAGGGACCGTGCCTGTTGAGGAGAGTCGCACTCGGGTTCTGCTTAAGTTCTTTCAAGACTGTGTAAGCTGATAGAATATGATATAGATCCCGGTTCTCCCCCCCCCCCCCCCCACACACACACACATATACACTCCTCGCCCCCCCCCCTCTCCCTCTCTCTCTCTCTCTCACACACACACACACACACACACAGACGGACGTCCTGTCATTATTCTTCCCCCCTCCCACCCAGCTTACATTTAAGCTTTATTTTTGCTTTCCTTTTCAAATTTTGTGTCCGTATGTAAATTTCGCATTTTATTTTGAGATGTGAATCATCCTTTAGACTGGGCAGTAGGCTGGAGATGAGGCATCGTGCAGACAGGCTGGCCGCCCCCTGCTGGTGCCGTGAAACAAACCACTCAGGAAAATGAAGGGAAGCGCAGCATGTCTTGCGGCGGACAGGTCACAGAGGAGCGCTGTGCACCACCGTTCCGTTTGATTACTTTGATGGGCAGGTGGAATCGGGTTTTGAAGGGAGGACGCATCGACCTTGATGAAAACAAAATCCTGCATCATTACCTCCCCGCTCTCGATGTGAATCCATTCCCCTTTCACCGGAAACGAATGTTTGATTTTTAACGAGGAAGGACAAGGTACATCCGCGATAGCGTTTGTGTTACTTTCAGGACAAGACGTGGTCCCGCTGCTTGGCGAAGACGAATTCCGATCGATGTGATCCAAACGGTTATAGTTTTTTTGCTTCTGGACCCGGAAAGCTCGCGTGAAACGCGAGGGAATTCTAATAACGTGATCGTGCATTTTTTATGTTCTCTGGTAAACGAAAAAATCTTTCCTAATAGAATTTTTCATCTTGTACGGTTTTCCTTTTCTAACATTTGCAGTAAGTTTGTAATAACTGGCCAACGGATTTTTTTCCTTTTAATTACTCTGACATTTTTTTTTGTATCCTGGTTTCGTAGACGATTTGTTTAGGACGGCAGTGATACGATTGTTTAGAACTCTTTGGTGTCAATGTTCGTCTTGTATTTGGAAGTATGCGCCCTGTCACAGTCAACGCTGATCATACCTCCCCTAGCCACATTAAAGCAAACAGCGATTGGTTTGAACCGCTTTGCTGTCAGTGCATCCTGAGTCCTCCCTGTCTGTTTCATGGTTGACCGATACTGTCATCGCCACATCAGACCACATTGCGTTCTAACTGCAAAAAGGGCTGGTGACAGCGACCTTGAACAAATGTGTTCATGGTTTATACAGTCGCAGTGCTGATCTTGGTCCCGTATTTACTAACCACTATCTCTTCGCCCCATCGTCCAAATACAGGCCTCTTTGCCCCATCGCCCTCGTTAACATCCCGGCTGGGGCCGTATATTTGTGCTGGCCTTCTTCTCGTTGCCCCGTCTTTGATATCACCCGTACTTGGTGGAAAAGGACGTTAAACTTCTAAAACACCCACCCACCCGCCCCATTTGTCCTCGCTACCTGCCCCTGTTATGTAGTTCCACACAAGGGTGTTTCCTCTTTTGGATTGAAATACTTCACTGCTTTTTACAGAATCATTGTTTTTGCCTTCATTCGGTTATTTTGATCTCATACTTTTATTTCTGTCATGATTTTACTGTCAAGATAGAATTCGTGAATACGTGTGCTTTCTCTTTTGTTACAGGCTTGCGGCGGTCTGGAGGCTTTTCTGCTGGGTGTCTACAACCTGGTAAGTACAGTCTTAGCTTCTGTTGCCGCCTGGTCTCATCTGTACGTCTGTGGAAACGTTTCTCACGCTATGTTTCAGTGTGATCCATGTCCATCTTGCGTGTGCCAACATTTCTGTTTCTAGCTGCCTGTCCAAACAATCTTCCACTTTATCATGTTCCGCATGTCTGCCTTTGTGGGTGTATAATCAGCGGAGATTGGGAAATTGTTTGAAGTAGGAACGTCAGTTGGGCGCACAATGAAACAGGCGAGTGTGGAATCCTGTGTACGATGTGCAGATCAACCCGCTGTAGGTTGGATGATTAGTTCTCCAGGACGGCAAAGACTGGATCAGCTCGACGGGATTTTGCAGGAAAATTTGCAAACACAAACATGTTGTCCAAAAAGCGTAAGAGTCAGACAGAAAACATGTATTACGCGCGCGCGCGCGCACACACACACACACACACACACACACACACACACACACACACACACACACACACACACACACACACACTCCCTTGATTTTGTTTCTTGTCCCTGGATGCCAGTCAGAAACGGTCGACTTGTGATGTGCCGGGAAAGCTGCTTGTGAGATATGTGTCGCTATGGCGACTGGCAGTGCCCGGGGACCCATGTTGCGTGTCGTGGCACTTGACACGTGCATTTACACCGAGTCTCGGCTAATACCAATTAGCGAGATGTTTTTATACTTCTGTTTCTTGTCGTGTGGATGAACTGAGAGGGAAAAAAGAAAAAGAAAAGCGGTTTGTGGTAATTTCATTTGTTTCAGCGACTTCCCTACTTAGGAAGCTGGTGACACGATAGATTCACTACAGTGCGTTTTGGTATCTCTGTCGCCAACGATTTTCGACGATAAACTTTTAGGGAGCCACGTCTTTAGACCTATTGCAGAGAACAGGTTGCTGAGGAAGTTGTGGGCTAACACATTTTATAACACCCAGTGTTCTCTGCCTTTCCGTTTCTTCTCGGCATGAGTCAAACCAGCCTAAACCGGTATTTTCAGGGTTTTTTTATATTTTTTTTAAGGTTTTTATTTTTATTTGTTATTTACCTGACAAGGCCTTTTCAAAGAATGACACCATTCCAAAATAGCAATATGACGTCATTCACTGACGTCACTTTTACCCACTGTCTCAGGAAGGTTTTATAAGCACACGTCAGTTACTAAACAAGATTACATTTGACATTACTTGAGGTTCTCGGGAGGTATATCTTATGCTCACGTCGATACTTTATTTCTTTCCGACTCGCATTTTCGCCCGAATGTTCACTTATCGTCGTCTGCTATTTTAGAATCATGTCCATGGTTGCTTAAAAGTTAGGTCACAAGTTTTCTGTTTCCGACAAATATGCACAAAATCACAGTTCTACGAAACAATACTCCCGAAAAGCTTTGGTGACTGGATTACCAGATGCACTATAATGTAGTTGTATCGTCGTCATTTTACCTAGCTCCATTGTAAACGTTGGTTGATGAGGTTCCCGATCTCCTTTGAAGTAATACCGAAGCACAAAATACACATGCTACGTGGTAAGGGTTTGGGGACAAACTGTGCTTTCTCCATT
>JACVVK020000006.1:597500-610000 GCA_018292915.2 Batillaria attramentaria | reverse complement strand
AAAGGACGTTAAACTCCCAAACACCCACCCACCCCCATGTGGCCATTTTTTGGGTATTGTTTTGCTTTTGTATCTGTAAGTCCTGTTGTTACCATTCTGTTTCTGTGTACATGCTGTGAAAGCTGTTGTACAGGAGTGAATTTCTTTAAATCGAACGTGAAAAGGTGTAGCCCGGCGTTTTTATTTATTTATTTTTTTTATTTCATAAGTAATCCTGTGGTGCGTGTAATATTCTTGCTATTTTGTGTTTGATTGCAGGCACTTGCACGTAGCCGTCTAAGTGCTTTGAATCGAATGTGTCGTTGAGGAATCGTTCAAACTGCACCCGCTCTTTCGAAATACACCTCACTTGGAAGCTGTATTCGTCGTCGCTACGGCGCCGGTCGTCGGGAAAATGCCCTGAATGTCCCTTGCTTTTGGTTCATTAGCCGGGTTTCATTGCCATTCTGAAAATGCTTGGATGGCCGTCGTGCCTTTTAGTTGCACGCTTGTAAGATTTAGGCTTGACAAGAGACGAGGATTCCGTTAGGCAGCCAGCGCCCATTTGGCTACGAAATACATGTTAATTGCTGTTGTGGACGTGTCCAGTGCTTTGTCAGACTGACGGAACCCTGATTGTATTGCGTACCTGTTCCTTTTTCTTCCGACATCCGTGTGTGTGTGTGTGTGTGTGTGTGTGTGTGTGTGTGTGTGTGTGTGTGTGTGTGTGTGTGTTATGTATGTATGTATGTATTATTATTATTTGTGGGCGTTAAACTGTTCCTTGTCAGTCAGAAACTATTAGTGGGGTCCGTCACATGATACGTTGATAAATGCTGCCCAGTCGAAGAGAGATGGTGATGAGTTCATGTGGCTGCTGGAGACATGTTCGCACGTATCCGATCCCAGTGTAGTTTGTCAGGTAGCCCTTACAAGCAGTGCCGGGAGTATTTTTGTGGAAGGTGGGAGGGGGATGATGAGTACGCGTGGGGTGCATGGTTTCCGTTTGTTTATCATCAGATCATCCGAAACGCTGTCCTCGAGTCTGTTTTAGTGGTGTCGCCATGTTTCCTCGGTGTAAGTTAGTAGCGACGAAACCGTTTCTTACTTCCAGTTTGGTGTTCCGTTACTTTGCCTTTTAATTTGCTCAAACATTAGCCTATTCATTTCTACCTCATGAACGGCGGTGCATGTGTTTGGGATGAATGGCTTGGGTTGGGGTACACAGCATCGTACCGGCAGAGGTAATAAGAGAGGGCTGAGGAGTTGACCGCGAACAGGAGAGAATTCTTTTATCTTTCATCTCTTTTATCTGGAATCAAACCTAAGTTCGTCAGTTCGAGGGCCCGGCGCCCCAAACCGCCTCAGGGCCCCGCCTTGCCGGAACGCTGCACGGTTCATCCTGCAATCTCATGTACCCGCCATTCCGGTCCGCACCCGAGAAATCGAAAATTCCCAGGGCTGCCGGAGTCTAGAAGGGGACACGCCCTGCCGCTGCTGCCAGCATCCGCTCATTACATCGTCAACCGAACGCTGTCACCTGGCGTGTCATACAGGAAAAAATCTCGTCAGACTTTCCATTGATCTGAAGCTTATTTTTTGTCTATTTTGTTTCCCTTCCCGCTTGTTGTCGGAGTTGCTTTGTCAGTTTTTTTTTTTTTTTTTTTTTTCAGGAAGTCCATTCGTCGGTCTGTTACGCAGATCCAGACCATAATTATACACATTTTTGATTGTCCAGAAATCATCAAGGACACAACTGGCATCGAAACGATTTGTTATAGTTTGTGGGTGCATTCTGGTCCTGGTCGAAGTCAGGAAAATGGCTAATGTATACACATACCTTGTCTTATAATAATGATGAACTAATAGTCATGAGTAAACGGCTGAACATTGCCAAACAAAAGTGGGAGGAAACCGGACTACCCGGAGAGAACATCCACGCAGGTAGTCGTTGGAAAATGATTTTTGTATGAGCAGGTCTTCATGCTGCAGCAAATCTCGGCCATTGACTGTCTCGTGGTCACCGATGCGTGGGCAGATGTATGAGTCCGCCGGGAGCGATTTTCATTGCTTATCCATGGTCCTGGGAGTACAGGAATATTTATGAATTCATCGTCCTCTGTGGCCAACGACCTGGCATCGATTAGGAGGAAAAATAGCTCCTACCTGTCTGCACTGATTCTACCAGATGGATGGTCACGCCATGCTCATATGATGATCAGAGATTACAGACCACTACTCGGTTTTCCTCGCCGGCAAGCACTTTTCCGGTGGAGGCAAACTGTTTGTTGTTGAGGGGTTTCATTGTATTTCTGTTGTAAAGCAATGTTGCTGGAGTTCGGGGTCACGGTATTGCTGTTTAGAAAGCAGAAAGAATTGCGGGAAGTGGGTTGGGTGGTGTTGAGACGAAAAAGTAACACCCCCACTCCCTCCACCCAAAAGCAAACAAACAAACAAAACAAACAAAAACAAAACAGAACAACAACAGAAAAAACCCAAAACACACCAACAACAAAAACACCCCCCCAAAAAAACCAAAACAAAACAACAAAACAAAACAAAACAACAACCCCCCAAAAAACAAACAAACAAACAAAAACCAACAACAAACAAACAAAAACAACAAAAAACAAAGAACAAACAAACAACCAAAACAAAACAACAAACAAAACAACAAGAAAAATGTTGTGAAAACTGCTGTCGTAGTAGAAACAACTTGATGCTGAGAAATTGCGCCACCCTAATGATCTTGGCTATTGCTGGAAAACGGGCTGACACTAGCAACATCGTGGTGCCCAGGTGGAATCCATTGCGTTTATTAAAAAAAAAAAAAAAAAAAGCCCAAGTGAGGTTAAATTATACAGGATTACCGAGCGTATGGAAAGACGTACCCTGTAATAAATTCAATGTGACCGCCTCCCTTTCGGGCCGCCACCCCACCTCTCTCTCTCTCTCTCTCTCTCTCTCACACACACACACACACACACACACACACACACACACACACACACACACACACACACACACACACACACACACACACACACACACACACACAGAGCGCGCATGATTGAAAACAGACAAAAACTGAGGGCAGTTATTTCTTTTACTCTGCTTTGGAAATGTTCAGCCCACCAAATTTGAAAAATAAATGCAATTCTAAATTCCGAAATTTAAATAGCTGAGTTGACCCTTCGCACCACGTGATTGTAATGTGTTTATGTCAAGTGTGTGAGAGAATGCGTGTGATTCACGTGAGCGTGCGTGTTGGGTTCAGTTCGCGGCGCTTTGAGCCGATTCGGGAAATTGGGTAAAGCGCCTATACAGTACTCATTATCATTATTATTATTATTATTAAGCAGCTCAAAATTTCTAAGAGGGAATTTGCTTCAGGGGACGTCTGAATGACTGCATTTTGACAAAACATCGGCAACCGTAATGTCCGCTTTATTACAGTGAATGCCCCATGACAGCGTGTGGAGTGTGGGAAAACCGTCCACGACAAATTTGAATCTTTTTTGTTTGTTTTTGCTTAGAAGGCATATGGAGTTTTTACGCAGGCGAACGACAGCGTCTGCCGTGGCTTGTAATGGATGAGAAAATTACTGGAATACGGCTTTCAATTTCTTCCAATCTCTAGAGTGAACATTGGCAGACAATTGATCTTTGAAGACAAAACAATCGCAAAATTACAATTGGGCGTCATCTCAGAGGAGATCAGAAGCTTGTTAGTTTCTGTGTCTGTCTGTTTCTCTGTTTGTCTGCCGTTCTGTTTGTCTGTCTCTCAGACCTCAGGTCGTCAGAATTGTGTTTTCACTGGTATGTTCATGGGTAGAATAAACCTGGACTCCATTAAAAAAAAAGTCGGAGACTTGAATTGCTGACTTATTAACACATTTTGGGGTTGGTCGTCAGTAAATCGAAATTCCTACCGGAAGGGCGAGATCCCGTTCGGAAAAAGCAAAGGAGAAAAAGGAAAAAGAGCACCCCAGGTCAGTACTGTGGTATGCTGGTAGAAGTGTGTGTGTGTGTGTGTGTGTGTGTGTGTGTGTGTGTGTGTGTGTGTGTGTGTGTGTGTGTGTGTGTGCTGGCTGGCCAACAGGTCCTTGGTGTCACCGCGAGAGACCGTAATTTGGTGGAAAAGCGTGTGCCACCTCTAGGAAAAACGAAAAAGCGGCACCTCCCTTGTGCTCAGACGGAGCGTTTGTGGCGTACTGGCTTTCGTTTTTCAACGGTCATCTTGTATAACCCTCACTGGGCGCGAAATGGTGGAAACGACGCTGTAATCCAACAAGGTTGCAGCCATCAGTCAAACGCGTTACGCAAATGTCCGGTGTAACCGTCTAACCACAATTGAAACGTGGAGGACGGCCCTCGAATATTATTTTATCGGTTTGCTTTGTCGTTGAATGTCCTGTTTTGAAGACACTAATTTTGACTACTCTCCTCAGGCACTCCGCAAGGACCTTTTGCAATCGAGTATAACTGCCAATTCACCACGTATAGTCTCCACTAATTGACATCGACAGGGCCACTAGGGGTAATTAGACTACCTGTCACGGTCATACCGATGTCACAATTGACATTGTCAGGACTCTTTCCCAGAAGTGCTTTTTTTGAGATGTGAGTCTTCGGTGAAGGAGCGCGTATTGTCCGTTCTGAATCTGAAAATTCCTCCCTAATGGCAGCATTTCTCCACGCACACGTTTTTTTTTTTTGTTTTTTTTTTTGCTCTTGATGCCCGAGTCGGGGCCTGGCCCCGCTAGCTTTCCTTCGTCGCAGGAAAAGATAATGGCTTTCAGCATTGTTACGAGCGGCAGTTTTTACGGTCGTTCGCTTCGTGAGCTATCGATTGGGAAGCGTTGAGTAACCCAGGTATTTTTCCCCCATCCGAGTTTTGTCGTTTGCTCCGCAAGTAACTTGTTTGCCGACATTTAGACAGAGCATGACTTTGGGTGTGGTCCTGCTCGGGTTTCTGCAGCGCCTGTCAGAGTCTTTTTACCTTTCTCCGGCGAGACGGGGCTCCCCAGGTAGGTAGTAGGAGCTGCGAGTCGCTTCCAGCTTTCGAAGTGTCGTCTTGGATTAGGAGGCAAGGGACGCAAACCGGGATTCGCTGGGTTGTCGTTCGTTTATTTACTTGTGCACACAGGTTGATGATAAAGTTCACAGATTTTTTTTTCCGCTCCATATGTGCTCCTGTATTCTCTCTCTCTCTCTCTCTCTGTTTATGTGGGTGTGTTTACGTGTGTATGTGTGCGCATGTCTATGTGTTATGTTTTTGAAGGGATGTGTGAACTTACTTAAATTGCAAATGATGGTTGAGGTCTGTTCCCTTATATAAAACTGCTCCTTTTTTTTTTTTTTTTTACCAGGTCTTGAAAATATAGTGCCGTGATCCTCTGCTAAGTGCATTTAATGAAAAGATGCAGTATCCGTATAGGCAAAATACGAAAACAAACACAACACAAACACACACATTTCCATGTCTAACTGGAGCCGCAAGCCACGTCCACACCGTTATTTCGTTCTGAAGGTGACTTCTTCGTGTTGACTCAGCAGTCGGCTTCCTGCCGTTCTGTCCTCTCTCATCCCTGTTTCAAAGCGCCGGGTTTTTGTTCGCGCCTGATGAACACGTCGGCCTTTGCTTTGCCAGAGAGAATGGAAACACGCGAGTCATCGACGTTGATGTCCAGGGGTTATATTAGCAGGAGCGTGAACCACTGATGTATCGTGTAGGAAAACATCGACACAAAGACATGTTGCCAAGCACCGTAAGTGGACGAGCTTCACTCCAGGGACCGGAGTGGAAAGTGCCCATTGAGCGCGGGCAGCATCAGTTTTGGTGCTTGATGTAATTAAATTTGATGGCCGCCATCATCCGACGAGCCTGCCACAACGTTTACCATATTGATTGGTGCACAGAGCTGCATCTCTGGTGTCGTCCCCGGCCCACCTCCCTGGGGGCCCCGGGCCAAATTGTGAATGGCACGAGGGCAGGCTCGGCGAAGAACTCCGCCGATTGGTGCTTTTTTCATTAGCCGCCAGAGCTTTGCGGCTCTTTGTGGGCACACAGACAGGTCAAGGCATGGCGGGGGGTCTGCCTCTTGTTTGCTCATCGTCTTCTTATTCTTAGACTGCACTGCTTCTTCTTTCTCGTGACTAGTCCTCAGATGGCCCTCATAGCTTTTATTTTAGGATAAAAAGGAGGCGTGCGCTTGGGGATGGGAATGGGCATTGGCACCAAGACTCCGTCAGTGCGGTCCCCCTCCTCGTCCGTCAGATTTTTATTTTATTCATTTTATTTTAAGTGTGCGTGTGTGTGTGTGTGTGTGTGTGTGTGTGTGTGTGTGTGTGTGTGTGTGTGTGTGTGTGTGCACGTGCACACTTCATTCAGTTCATTGGTTCGCTAGCGCCCACGTTGTATTTTAAGTCGTTAATGGATTCTCGGCCTTCAGCATCAGGCTGTTGACCTCATTCTGTACGCTCTGATACAAGACCCTTGAGTTGTTCTTGCTGTATCGTCTTCGGTTTATATGTCTAACTTCTCTTACTCTGAAAAGGAACACGCTCGGGGCCGTTGCTTACCGCAGATAGGTAGGTGCAAATTCACAAAGGCAAGGTTTGACGGGAGATAGTTTGAGGAAAGGGGGAGTGAGTTAGTGAGTTTTTAGGGCTTAAAGCCGCGCAAGCCACAAAGACTAATTCGCGGCTGACCGAGGAGAGGGAGTATGAGAAGAAAAACAACAACAACAACAACAACAAAACAGAGCAAAGGAAACAGAAACAGTTCGAAGTTCGGGTGAAGAAGTGAAGAGACGAGAAAAGAACAAAAGGGCAGGAGAGAGGCTCCGTGAGTAGGTTGCATACTGTCCAATTATTGGTGCCGTGCCGGTTTCCATCTGACGTGTCCGGGACACACACCCTGGCTTCCCAGCGGACCGCGGACGAGCGTGCACAAAATGAATGTTGAGACCGTAGGTGCTGGTGATGTCTGTACTGGTTGTTTGGCACTTGTGAGTGAACCATTCCACTTCCCACCCTAAGTATGAAATAGAGGTTTGCGGAATTAGTGTACGCAACATATCCGGCAGTCTTTGCCTTGTAGTATTGGTGGTGATGGTGAGGGTGGTGGGGATATACTGTTAGTGATGGCCGTGTGTGTGTGTGTGTGTGTGTGTGTGTGTGTGTGTGTGTGTGTGTGTGTGTGTGTGTGTGTGAGAGAGAGAGAGGGAGAGAGAGGGGGGGGGGGTGTTTGGGGGTTTAACGTCCTTTTCCACCACATAGGGTGATATCAAAGACGGGAGAGAGAGAGAGAGAGAATCTTTATTTTACAACAGTAAAAAAGGTGTTGGTCGTCAGACCAATTTTCAACCTTGCCGTTGCTAATACTACTCACGAAATGTCAAAAAAAAAGAAAAAAAAAGAGAAAAAAACAAAAAAACCCCAGCAACTTCAGGTTAGAGAGAGAGAGAGAGAGAGATGGCCTGAGGCTGCATTAGCCCGACATTATCAAAAACTTTGCCGTCATTCCATTTTTTTTTTCAGCTTTAAATGCTTTTAGTGCTAAGCGGATTAGTGCGGATTAGTAGATCAGGTGCTCTTACGCCTTTCGCCGTTTAGCAAGTTTTTTGGTGAGGGTTTGGGATAAGGGGGCGTTAGAATGTGTGCTAAGCGTAGTAGTAGGCCCGAGAGAAGAGAGAAATGGAGAAAAACAGAGTAGTGGATGAAAGCAGCCTTCTCGATGGCCACTTTCTTACGGATCACGTATTGAGTGACCGCGAGCGTGCTGGCACGTGCCAACTGGGTCATGTCTGGAAGCGCCCGTTTTCCGGCACCTCGCCTCCCCAATCGCCTGTGGCCGCGGGCCATCATTTGCCGCTCCCCGCTCTCTCCGACTGCCCCGTTCCCGCCTGTGGGTCGCTGACCGCTGTCGCCTCAGGCTAGTCGGCTCGTCCTCCACGGCTGGACACGGCCAAGATAAAAGGACGTTAAGTTAATCTCCGCCGTTTGGAGGTTTCCCTGCTTGATTGAGATGGCTCAGGGAGCCGGCCGTACTGATGGGATGTGGAGATAGCCAGAATGGCCGGTGTGGCCCACGTGTACTTTGCTGGATGAGCTGCTGGTGATGGTTCCAATCAGATGTAAGTGCTGGGGCACGAAGGGTGTGCGGCCTAATTAATTTCTGGCTTCTGTGTGGACCTTTGTAGAGGAGGATTTCTTGGTATTGAGTCACATTGCCTGCAAGGAAAACAGCCCAGAAGACAATGCTACAGCTTAGCGCACTTAAGCGACTCGGCTTCCTCCGCAGGTCTGCTTGTGGGTCAGATGTTGAAAGACGGTTGCGTGCATCACGGACGTTGCCTTTACGGTAACTGGTTGCATATAAAGATATTTTAAAGTTTTATCGTTTGTATTTTGATGCATAACAACCCCGAGAGAATTAATACCATTACACAAAAACGAGTTTTCTTATGTCTGTTTATGCACCTCAAGAACTGCTGTCAGAGTTTCTCTAAAACCAAGAACACCCGAGTCATTCCCGATATTCAGGGGGTGGAGGAGGGGGGGGGGTATTGTTTACCCGGTCTTTCATGTCCCACACAACGGCCAGACGAAAAAAGAATGGCACTTATTACCAGCCATGTTGCAGAAGCGACCGATCGGTGCAGCAGGCACCTGATAAACGATGTCTTAAACAGGACAGACGCATTCCGCATTGAAGAACTCAGGACACGCAGAAAGACGGTGTTACGGATTGGCAAGATGGTTCAGGGTGCACTAAGACCGTTTTCCCACAGGACGGTCGCAGCACGTGGTTAGACATTGAGGTGGTGGCCATCTTAAGCTAAAGCAAGAGGAGGAATGTGCGGAAGAGAAGGATCGGTGCCCTTTCCCTCATGATTTAGGAGCCGAGGGTACAGACTGGTGGACTTGCTGCTGTCATCGGACAGGATTTAGTGTGTGTTGCGATCAATAAGAGATGGTGGTGGGGTCTCCCTGGTGAAGAATGATCTCTTTGACTTGTCTCACGCAGTATGTTGGGCTGTCCTGCCAAAGTGACACCAGTGTTTGCACAGTATTGCCTTCCTCAGGGGGCTTAGTGAAGGCCCAGCAGGCACAATTTTCAGGATTTTTTAGAATTTTTGAGGGACCGCTCTTGGCTCCTTGAAAGATAGTAAAGATGCACAAATGACAAGATTCGTCCTATAAACTAGATCAACACAGTGACATTATGAAACCCTCTTCCGGATTACCATATAACTTTTCAAAGACACGGTCCAACGTCTTTCCTAGACTGTCACTCCAGGCTCCAGAAATCTTTGGCGAAATCAGAGAGACTGATGCCGATGGTGAATGACTGAAATCTTCGTCCGTCACCACGTCCCTTGACATCGTACCGCGCAAGTTTTGTAAGTGTTATTAAAGTATTTATCTTGCACCCTCAGTCTCAAAGATTCTCAAAGGTTTTTCCCCCTTGCCTGCGTCCACATCCATTGATCCAGTGTCTTTGCTATGATTTCCCAGTGTGTGAAATGAGAAGTTGTGAAGGACATCCATAACGGTCCGTGTAACAGTGTTTTAATTTCGTGCAGTAGTCAGCAAACAAGCTGTGAGTAAAGTCATGGGGCTCTATGTTGGATGCATGTGTATAAATATTCTTCACGATGTTATCGAAATTTAGGATGACCACGCCCAGGTCTATTTGAAATAGGTAGTTTGACACCTCAAACATTGTATTCTGTGTGAAGGGAACGAAGACGATCTCTACGCCCAGTTGTGTGTGAGCGAAAGATTGTATCCGTTCATGACGTGTGCTTCATACCATGCTTTCTTATTGTCTCTGTGCTTACTTATTGTCTCACTACACTCTTTCAGAAAAAACCAAACAAACAAACAAACAACGAAGACAGACCACACACACACACACACACACACACACACACACACACACACACACACACACACACACACACACACACACACCTTATTTTCAGACCATAAGTTGAGTAAACCTTGTAATGTCCACAATAACGTCTTCAGAAGTATCAGTGTGTGCAAGCTCTCCTTTTAACTCCACCTGCTTTGCTTTCTTGCTTTCGCCCTGTTTCTGAAAATCTCTCCCAGGGAAGGAATTGATCCAGTGTCTGACCGTCCATTCGGCCAGTAATGGGCGCAAAGCGAAACCAGTGACGCGGTTCCAACAGATTGGTGTGCGCGGTTCGGCACAAGTCCCTGCTGTGTCGTGCGCAAATTGAACTTTTTGCACCAGTCCATCCGTCTTCTTCTTGTTGCGTTTCACTGATTCTGTGATGTAGCGTGATTTCATAGATGCGTCACTATCTTCAGAGCGTGTTCAGTTCCCTTTGTTTTTTGCCTTTCAAGAACATTTTGAATGGACGAACACCGTGTTGTTAGAAACACATTGCTATAGTAACATCGCGTGGACAGATCACGTTGGCAATAGAAAATGTGACGGGAAGTGTTGTCCCGTCCGCCGAGTGAAGTGCAATAAACCAGTTGAAAACAGCGTTATAGTCACGCCAGGGATATGTTTTAAGACGAAACGGTCCAATCAACGTTAAAGCAACGTGAAATTTACAGTCATGCCAATTGTCTGATTCTGAATGCAGTAAAGAGATTCATGAATATTTGCATTTCACACTGAACTGACAAGAACCGGTTTCTCACGTCGTGCGGACATCACGCTTGAAGATCTGTAGTATTTCGTAAAACAAATATTCACTTGTTATTGTTATAATAATAATCCGAAATGTACAGTCTCAAAAGGAAGAGAACTAACTGAATGTATTGACATTTTGTCGTTAATATTATATCTCTTCAGAAAGTATTGAAAGCTTGATCCTGCGACCGCACGGCGAACGAGAAAATCGTCACCCCGGAAGCAGCCTCCGTAGTTTTACATGGGTTGTTACCATGGCAACTGGCTTGACCTCCTCGTCATGTCCACTCACCAACTAGACCATCCTTTAGTAAATGTCTTCCGGAGCGGCCCTCGATCGCGCGTGATGTTTGTATTTCATTTGGAGAGAGGAAAATCATTACTGTACACAGCAAATTGTGGAGGACTTAGTTTGGGAAAAGCTTGGTTCCGCTCAATTGAGAGGAAAATCGAAAGTCCTGGTACAGGTGCCATCCTGCGCGGGAAGTGAGAATTGTCCGGGGAAAAAGCGGAGAGGAATAATTATTGAGCATCGCGATCGGCGAGTTTGAGAGTGGCACACAGATTATAGGTGTGGGAAGGTGCAGGCTGGAAGAGCAAGGCTTGAGCCTGTGCTGGCGACGTCTCCCAGCCACCGAGTAGCCGGCATAAAAGGCTTTGATGATTAGTGTAATTTCAAAAGTAGCGGTGCCGTGTTTGACTTTCCATTTTGCTTCTGCTCAACTCGATACACAAGGAGGCTGCAGGATATGGGTGGTGCTTCCCTGGAATCGATTGCCTCCCTTTTACATTGATTTCTCCTCCTCTGTATTAATGATCTGTCTTCCTCTTGGTTGGTTGTGGATTTCACCGGGTTCGGAGAAACGGAAAATGAAATGGGTGGATGGGGAATGTTTGACCTAGTTTCCCTAGACACTACCGACAAGTACCAGATGTGTACACCAATTATTTGTGTGAAGGAATATGAGTGTGTTCTTGAGCGTGTAGGTAAAGGAGACAACCGTTGTTCAGTGGAATTCCTTATCAGCTACGCGGTATACTTCAGTAACGCGAATGGTTTAGGAAAATGAAATTCCGAACAACCCAGATTTCTTCTCGAAACAGCAATTAACTCGGTTCGAACTCGCTTTCCTTTTGGCTGCACGTAGTGTAACTCGTCTGACAGTTCAGTTTAGTCCGTATCTGTCATTGATCGTCCCAAGCAGGATGTTTTCTCTTTGTTTGTACCCCATCTTACGCCAGTGCCAGACCCCTCCTGGGGGCAAACGATGCGGGCCCGTGGGGACGAGAACTATTTGGCGGATCACTGCGCAGCAAACGTGCGGGGTCCACTAGTTTCACAGACTGTGATTACTATTAAGCATAGAGGGGAGCGAGCGTGGAGGTGATGCCCTGTAGTGAGAATTTGGTCCAGTAACGCTCAAAATGGATTTTCTGTTGTATGACATTTTGATAGAATTTTGGCATTGACCCTCAACCTCCTTCAGAACTAGTCTAGCAGTCGTTTTGGAGGTACATTCTCCTACGAAAGCCATATCATTCGACAAGTGACAGACAGAGTGAACCTACTACAAAAATACTAGCATATCTATGTCGAGCCGCGAGCTAAGATCCCTGATTGTAAAAAAAACTACACTCTAAAAGTTTGTAAAATTGTTCCTGCTCTTCCCTTGAAGCGAAATGAAAGCGTCGTGAGTGCTGCAGCGTACGTCCATTCGAGGGACTTTAGTTGATATGCCAATTCTTTTAACTGGAAACATTTTCCTGTCTCGTGCTGTGTCTTTTCGAAGTTACATTTTACATGGTCTGTTTGTTGTGTGTTTGTTTGTCTCCATCTCAC
>JACVVK020000006.1:455000-592500 GCA_018292915.2 Batillaria attramentaria | reverse complement strand
GTCCGCTATGGTCCATTGGCAGCATATCCTGGAAATAGCCTTGTGAGATCTGTAAGCCCACCGTGGATGGGCACCGTGTGATTTGTCCAGGAGTTTGTCCAATTTTTCAATGGACAAGCAGACAAAAATCAAATGAACGCCCAAAACAAACCAGCCAAAAACTTCTTAAGCTGGTATACATCTGGCAGAACTGCGCTTATGACATTGCTTTCCTTTTAAAAGCCAGAATACTTTTGTACTTTCTAAGGTTTTGATTCATCCAGAAGACAGGATTTTCGCATCTCGACGTGTGTGTGTGTGTGTGTGTGTGTGTGTGTGTGTGTGTGTGTGTGTGTGTGTGTGTGTGTGTGTGTGTGTGTGTGTGGTTGTTGTTGTTGTTGTTGTTGTTGTTGTTGTTGTTGTGTGTGTGTGTGTGTGTGTGTGTGTGTGTGTGTGTGTGTGTGTGTGTGTGTGTGTGTGTGTGTGTTTTGTTGGTATTGTTGTTCGTTCGTACAATACAGAAGAGACTTAGGACTAGAATAATAAAAAAAAACCTGTCTGCGGTATCATCCTTTGCAGAATATTAAAAGAAAATCAGTAGCGAAAGTCCTAAGCCACTACCAGGGAAAATCCGCAGAATAATATTGATTTTTATTCTTCAGCTGGCTTGCCATAGACCAAGCCGGAAACTAATAATTGTGGGATTGTCAGTGTACCCATTCACTCCTTTAGCTTCATCCAGAATCTGCTGTCGGCTTCAGTCGCTTGAAGTCCTGCGGAAGGGAACACCTGTCAGATTTTGTAGGGAAACTAGTGCTTGTCTCACCTGGCCATTAGGTAGAAGTGCATCACCCTGAGCACTTGCACAGTATGCCCCGAAGCCCAAAATACCCGTTTGAAGAGAGTGGGCATTTCCTCCAGAACTACTCAGATCCCTTCGAAGATGACTCCTTGAAACCGCTTACAATCAGCCTGAAACTATGTGGCATGTTTTCGAATAGCAAACA
This sequence comes from Batillaria attramentaria, assembly GCA_018292915.2. Lineage (NCBI taxonomy): Eukaryota > Metazoa > Mollusca > Gastropoda > Batillariidae > Batillaria > Batillaria attramentaria. Next base: position 591,514 of record JACVVK020000006.1, on the reverse strand, counting down.
CTGATAGTTTTGAGGAAGTCGTATGGCACTGTTTGCAGACCAGATGAAGTGGTGATGAACTCTTACTAGCGAAGTAATTGCGTGGAAGGAAAAGGGAGGAAACTGTGGTGGACGGGCAACTCGTGTTAACTTGCTGTCTGACCTGAATCCGTGCACTCCTGGACAGTATCTGTACTCGCAGTCGGTTGAATATTTATTATCTTCCGTCACTTTTTGATCTTGTGTCATTTGAGTGACAGACCATGTGGCCAAAACGTCCTGTTGTGCACATAGTGCCCCAGGTAGGCTGCCCATTGCGTTGCTTTTCCCACTTGCCTAGTAGCAGGCTAAACTCCCAGCAACCGGATATAATTGTATTTGGAAATCTTATTTGTAGTAAGATTGCTTTTTTTGTACAGACGATTCCTCAAACGACTGGTGTTCCTGTTTCCCATACCTACTATCCCGGTACAACTTTCAGAAAAAATAAAAATTTCTTCGTTTGTGTGATTTCCATTTATGATCGATGAATCGCACTAGATACTCCCACAAAGTGCGCAGTTTGTTGAAGCAGGCGACGGCCCCGATATTTCAAGGCTTCCAGATACGCAGCTGCAGGACAACGCCGATGGCAACAAACAGCAGCAGCATCTATTACAGCGACAAACATCGACATGAACTCCCATAGCCTCTTGTCTGCTGGCCTTGTTTTACTTTTACCATTTGCTTTCGCCTTGGGAGAAAAAGTTTGTAAACTGCGGATTGTTCTTGAATCTACATGAGAACAGGCTGTATTCATGGCCAGGCTCTATGCGTACGCCGGTCACCAGTTGGCATTATCTTGTAGATACTGGGTTGCATACATTCAACCTTTTCATGAAAACTGTTCTTGTTCCTTGAACCTGTAGGAGGAAAACAGTTTATTTACTGGTTTGAGCGCCATTGACAGTTAGCGCCGCTTACTGCAGAATGATGGTCGTGTTATTTATCGCGGGCACCTGATCCGCTTTCTTGTGTAGGGATTTTTAGGGAGGATCCAGTTTAGTAGGACAAAGACGTGGAAATGGATTGCTTGGTTCTGACAGTCTGGCGCTTAACCGCAAGGGCTCTTTGGTGCGGCTTTGAGTAATTTCGAACCTACGAGCCTGGCGAAGGATTGTGTTGGTGGGGGGACGGGGGGGGGGGGGGGGGGGGGGGGGGGGGGGGGGGCTTGGGAACGTATCTAGCACTGCAGAATTTCAAGAATTTCTTTCAGTTCTGCCTTCATGAGTTTGTTACACAAGATTGGCGAAGGTTGAAAGGAAAAGAAAAAAAAAGTTTCAACTGGGCAGACCAATCTTGTCTTTGGTTAACTTTTAAAACGAGAGAGAGAGAGAGAGAACATTATCTTTAAGAATATAGCAAACTGTCAGTGTCACACCCAAAACTCTTCACTTCGTATGATCAATAATTATATGCCATGTCGAATAACAACCTGTTGTTTGTTCTACAGATGGGTGTGGTTGAAGTGCTGCACGGTAATGTTAATGGTTTGTTATGCAACAGTTATCAGAAGCAACACGGGCCTTTTTGCTGTTGGCGATGCCGAGTTTCCGTAATTGCCGTGGTTATGTTTCCGTTCTTATTTATCATTTATGACCATTTACGGCCTCTTCGTGTGTAGCGTTTGGTCCATTAGAATTTGTGCTTTCCCTAGACAGTGCTCTGCTCCGGGTCTTTAGTACCTGATTAGACAAGGAGTCATCCTAGTATCGTGAAGATCCGCCCAGTCAGGTCGCCCAGTTTCACCAGGTCACGGGTAGACAGTTAACTCACTCTGTACTGGCCGGTTGTTTCATCGCGATCCTCTGAGTACTCGCCGTTTGTATGGGTAAGTAAAAAAAACCCAAAAAACAACAACAACAAGAAAACAAACAAACAAAATACCAAAACAACACAACCCACTTATATAGGCTAATTCCATCTTTGCTAGGCCAACTTATGCTTTGGAACAGTTTCGCTCGAGACTGCACCTGCTCGCTCGAAATACTTTATCTTGGTGATTAGTACAGCTCTTGATGCGATACAGTGTTGTTTACACTTCGCGCGAGACGTCGAACATTCAGTTACTTCGGCTGTTCTGGCATTACTGGAGCATTAGCCCCTTTCATTGAAATGTTCAAACAGTGCTATTAACATGTAATTGCTATATTGTGCAAAATTTCAAGCACGTAGCCCTTTGAATTGCCTGTGTACACAGACAAGTAAAATACCTTTTCTATTACCCAAAGAGAACACTCTTAGTCCACTCAGTGTCAGGGGGAGCCGGGGTGGCCGAATGGTAGAGCGTTGGACTTCTAATGCTCGGGTCGAGAGTTCGTATCCGTGCTGAGGCCAAATATGTGTGCAGGATTTGTCATCGTTGCCCCGTCTTTGATATCACCGTACGTGGCGTAAAGGACGTTAAACCGCCAAACACCCACCCCCACTCAGTGTCCTGTCACATGTTATCCACCCTCGCTCCCTACTGATCAGTACGATCCCGGTGCTGATGCGAAGCGCTTGCCTACTGATCACTGTGATCCTGGTTGTTTTGTGCTAAAATAAAGCTTAGGGGAAAACCGGGATCGTAGTGATCAGTACGCACGCAACAGTGAGCGAGTTAACGGTCTGCTGGAGTACAATTTCAGGACATACTACGTATGAGCGCAGCTTGTTTTGCATGCGGTACGCGTGTGTCCACAGTTTGCTGCGTAAACAGAATGGCAGATTCAGCTCTAGGAAAAGGGAAACGGACAAGCATTGATTGATGCAACATCAGTCTTTGTTTTTCTGTCCATTGAATAAACGAGCACGCAGTTTTGCCTTACTTTTGCTCTTTTGACTGTCCTCAAATACCCCCCCCCCCCCTCTTTCTTTTCCAAAATCTGTTCGTCGCTTGACCCTCTATCTGTCCCCCCCCCCCCCCCCCAAAAAAAAAAAAAAAAATCTGTCTGTCTGTCTGCCTGCCTGCCTGTCTCTCTCTCTCTCTCTCTCACACACACACACACACACACACAAACACACACACACACACACACACACACACACACACACACACACACACACACACACACACACACACACACACACACACACCGTTCTCATCCTCCTATTGTCCCGCATATGGATTTCCTTTTGCCTGATTGGCTCTTTTAATCGGTAAAGAGGCAGGGAGCAGAAAAAATACAATTCAACAAAATCGTTCGTTAGCCAAAACAGCCCGCTTTCACGGAGAGAACGCTTCCCTCGCCCACTCCTGGCTATTGAACAGTTGATTAGCGTAGCGGGGAACCCCGGCCTGTATAATGGTTCTTAAATTACTGATTATCAAATCACGGCGTTGTGTCTAGGAGTCATTAGGTCCCTTTAACCGGTGATTTCGCGGTACGCTGCACGGGTTTGTCACCGGGGAAAAGAACCTGTAGGGAAAAAAAGTTCTATGGGGTTTTAACGGTTTAGTTTTTGACATACAAAGTAGGATTTAAGGTACATTGTAGTAGAATGGAATTTGGGTGCTGCTTCTTCGGATCCTTGGAAAGTGCTGACCATTGTAGGTCACTGATCATCTAACACTTGAAGAGACGTTTTAAGTATTCCGCCTAACGATTTTACTCGTCTCAGTACAACAACCTCCACAGTAGATAGGATGTTTTTGACAGCTTTGTGAAAGCTGAGGCCGCAGACATCCGGATTGTAATTTGCACTTCCTGGCTCTCTTCTTCAGGGTCCGCAAGATCTCCGGATTTTGCCAACTTCACGAACCTTATACTCGAGTGGATGTCCTGATCGATCCCCCGTACCTTGAAACATTCAGCTCCCATCTTCATCTTGCCATTTCAGCCCTAGGTGGGGCAGGGAGATGCTGTATTGAAGACAGGTAATGATCGCGTCCCGCCCAGTTTTCCATGGTAACGGTCTCCAGGTACTCAGAGCTGTAGCTGCCCTCGTCACTCGTGTCTTTGGACTTTCGATCCCGCGGATCATCTCTCTCCCCTCCTACCAAGCCCCCCCCCCCCCTCCTCTCTCTCTCTCCTTACTTCCCATCCAGAAGGCTTTGCTTTGTGAAATGTGTCCTGTGGCTAGTGTTCGTGATGGCGGTTGACGTCCAAATCAAAGAATGGAGGGTCGGTGAAGCGGTACAAAAATGGTTGTCAAGTCTATCTTGGGCCTCAGGCGAAAGGTTGCTTATTTCTGGTGTTTCAACTGGCATGGTTGTTTATCAGGAGAAAGGCTGTGTGTGTGTGTGTGTGCGGGGGGGGGGGGGGGGGAGGCTGTATGGTTTGGTTGAATGTTGTTGGTAGCCACCGAATATAAGGCACACTTTTATTTTAACATGACGAACAGAGGTTTCAGTTCAATATGCCGGAATGTCAAATATTTTAATAAGAGAGAGAGAGAGAGAGAGATTTTGTACTGGCCCTTTCCTCCTGTGCTTCACACTCACAGTGCCCATCTAGCCACGAGCGTACCTGCTGCCGAATACAGAGTGATGCAGTGACCTGTGGCCCTTCAGGCGTCATCAGGTTTAGTTTTCACTGGCCCCTCGTTTTTGCGTGCTAACGGTATCGATCTTTGTGCGGCGAGAGGCGGGAAAGAAATAAATCTTGGATGAGGACTTAGACAGGACTTCCCGAGGGTCAGTGTGTGAACAGAGAACAGAGGGCAGCGAGTGCACTGTTGCATCTACCTTCCTCACGGCCATCAGAATTACAGATGCCTGAGCGCCTTTGGCTTCACAGTTCTCTGATGGCTCCCGTGAAAAAGGAAATTACAGAAAGTGAGAAAAACCAATATTTCGTTACTGGTTGCTTATCAGCTGTCGCTGGGACAGAGGAAGTGTGCTAAATCGATTTTTGTTGTTGGTGGTGGTTGTTTTGTTTGTTTGTTTGTTTGTTTTTTGTGGGGTGCATGGGGGAAAATGGACATGGTTTGTCAGAAATGGTTCAAGGTGACTGTCTGAATCAGTGAATGGCTTGGGATTTGTGGAGGAAAGGGGGGGGGGGGTGGGGGGGAATTACACACGTAGTGGTCGGTAGAGTTGCCCGTGTTGATTTCTGCTCGAGGTGTGGTGCTCGTGTACTCTTTGTTTCAAGGTGAGGGCAAAGGATAGTTGATCTTTTATTATCTACAATCTTCTGTTTATCCTCACAATTGGCAGACCTGTCAGCATGGTTCTATTCCGACAGCAGACGAACTCCGTACGTTTTTTGTTTGGTACAGCACGTCTGAGTCTTGAACAAGTATAGTTCTTCCTTGGTGGGCCAACAGTGGACCCTTTCGCCGTGAAAGGTTCACGCCGTTTTGTATCTTCTGAAGTTTGGAATTGTCTGAAAGTGTTTTCCCATTTCCTAACTTTCCAAACTTTCTCTCTCCCTCTCTCTAACACACACACACACACACACACACACACACACACACACACACACACACACACACACACACACACACACACACACTTCTTGAGGTTCTCCTCGCTTTGCTCGTCGTCCCAGTGACTGGATAATTACACTTTAGTATTTACCGTGCGTGTAACGAAGATCCGTCTTACTTGCAGTTGACATTTCACGATCCTACCAGCGTGTTTATTACCCGCGCAACATCTCGCTGCGCACGCCGTTTTTTGCTCCCATTCTGTGACGGCTGCATGGATAATTCATGAAAAATCAATTTAGCATCCTTGGGTGTGGCACTTGTTGGATTCAAACTCCAGTCTTCGGCTCCAAAGAACGGGAAGAATTTTTACCCTTCTGTAAGCGGCGCAAGGCGTACTGTTGTTCGCGAAGGTTTTTTTGCCACGCTTGCTTGTTGCCCGCCTTTCGGAGAACGTACCTTTCATTAGGATGGATGTTTACGACAGTACATTTTTTCGTCTTAGGCGTGAACCTGACTGCACGAAGTTTGTCGTTGATAAGTCTAACTTGGACCTTTGCCAAGATTCCCTTGCCGAGGTCGCGATCGTTGTACATCTCGATGAAGCTTATGCGACCACAGACTTCATCTGCTTTGCCTCTTTTCTTTACACGTTCCATACACTTAAAATGCGAAGATAACCTCTCCCACTGACCAAGTACAATGATGTTTAAAGTAAGTGTCCTTAAAACATTACCTAGTCCTAAAAATATTGCCAGTCACTCAGTCCGTTACAGCTTGGCTAGCTCCCATTGTCTGTCTCTTTCATTCTCTTTTCCTCTAGTGGTTGCAACTGCGCCAGCTATTGCATTTCTGTCTGCCTGTCTGTTGTGATTGTCTCTTTTTTCTGTCTGACCAGAACCATTGTGAGTTTTTAGGCCGTTGGTCAGACCCGACACACAGCCTAAGGTCTAAGTCAAGTAGTGTTTTATCCAGTACCATCACTAATAACACTCTCCGAGCTGGTAAGTGCTTGTGTACAAAGAGTAGCGGCTGACGGTCAAAGAGAGACGGAGGCAAAATCACTGTCATGCCGACTGGGCACTCCGGCCAATTACCTGGGCCCCCGACTGACCAGCTAAACGGTGACGAGTCATTAGCCAGGGGGATATGACTGGACAGTCGAGAGCCGCCCGTCGCACGTGCCCGCACCACCATGTCATTTGCACCTGCCTTGCACCTGTGGGTCGTCTGTGGAGCGTGCAGTTAGCACCTGATCTGAGCGTTCAGATGACTAACATGGACGAGCGCATGTACAACGTTTAGGGTTTAAGTCGTATGACTCGGACCAACCTGATGCGCATGTACATATGGAAAAACAAAAAAATTGTGTTGGTCTGGATGGCATATTAAAATTACAAGGGCTGAAGTCACCAGCGACAGCAACATGAAATTGCTTTTGGTTAACACCTCTCTCTCTCTCTCTCTCTCTCTCAAAAGAGAAAAGGCGAAAAATTACATCGTCATCATAAAAACCGGTGTTTTTCTCAGTTCTTGAGAATGTGACCGCGCTCCGTAACTATCAGTTCTTGAGAATGTGACCGCGCTCCGTAACTATCATCCTTTCTCCATGCCGCCCGTCTGTTCATAGAATATAGTGTATTGCTTTTTCTCATGTCTGCTATCTACTTGACCGGAATTCGGTCATAGGGTATGTCGGAATAGTCCACTAATGAAGCTTGTTATCCTGCTGGTACTGTCTTCTGACTTACCTGCTAGCTGCCTGCAATCTAGTATCTAGGTCATTATACTCAAAATGGTCACCTAGCCAAAGTATGAGGTCTAATGATGGTGCCCCCCCCCCCCCCCTTGATTTGAACTACAGCAGCGTGCTGTGGGTCAATGAGAAAGGAACAATGATAATGACTTTTGATTATTCATTTATTTATTTCCTAACAATTGCGGCGGTCGAAATAGAGGAATCTGTATCCAGTATCGGTCGGATTAATTTTGAGTGGCTTTGTTGAATTAGAAATGATATGATTTTATGAGATGATGATTGGGGGGGGGGGGAGTGTGTTTGTTTAATGACAACTGCCCCAGTTTAAAAGAATTCGGACAGTGACTGACCCAGACGTTCACTTTTGAAACCATTGGAGAGTATTTTGTTTGTTACGACGGATTTGTACAGAGGGCTGTCTGCTGGCCGTAGTGTTCCGGCCTTTCATTACAAATTGTGAGGGATTAGTCGGCCTGGCACCAGTGGGCGGTGTAGGTACGGTCTTTACTGTATCCGAACGGCCAGAAATGCAATTGTGCGTATGTCGCTAGCCGCTAGTGACCACCACAAAGAGACTGACGTGTTTGTATCAAGGATTTGTACTTCTTTGTTCAGCGTCTTTTGACATTTGGTTTCACCTAAAGAGCTGATTGTCGTTATTTGAAGAGCTGTTAGGTAATTCAAACTGTATGTATATAAATGCACTTTGTTGTTTCAGTGTTATGTGTAATAATAATAATAATAATAATACGTAGCTTTTAAAGAGCGCTGTTCTCCAAAATCCAAGGACTCGCTGTGCATAAAGCGCACACACACACACACACACACACACACACACACACACACACACACACACACACACACACACACACACACACACACACACACAGAGTTTACATCCCCTCGGCTTACATACAATTTGGCAGTGCAACGAACTTATGATGCACACAGACAGACTTAACAGAGGTTTAACCACCAAAGGCCTGGCGGAAGAGAAAGGTCTTCAGATTTAAATGTGTAAGGAGTGGTTTCTCATAATTTTGGGGAGATTGTACTTGAGAGTATTACTTTGTGCAACGTGAAGGCAAGGTCTAGAAGGCATCAGCTAAGGGGCATTTGGTTTTTAAACCTTTTTATGTGGTCAGTGGTTGATTTTGAGGAGCCACTGGTTATGGGGCTGGGTGAATGGAGTGTGCGTCTTTGCCTAATTTTCTGGTGACCAGGGATCGAGATTCTGAGATAGCCGCTTCCCTTGTTTGCCTTGCCAGTTGAGCGCACCTGAGTATGGGCCTGTCAATTAGCAGCACACGTTTCCTGAATGGGCCCCACCCTCCACCTCACCCCCCCTCCACCCCACCCCCCCTCCACCCGGGCTCCCACCCGTTCCGTCTCCTCCCACCCGCTTGCCACCCCACCCTGTTGAGCCCCACCCCTCCTCCCGAAGCAGGCTGGGCTTACGACGGTACCGGCAGCCAGTGACGGTCGGGGAGGATGCGGCGTTCTGTGGGTTGCCGTGGCAACGGGTTTGTATGGCTGGTGGAAAGGGCGAGTCCGAGGCTCGGTAGGGAGGCTGACAGACTGGTTGCCGGGGAAGCGGCGAGATCTCGCTACAGTATTGGCTACATGGGAGGGGGGGGGGGGGCAGGGAGGGGCGGGGGTCCCCCGTCACGCTGTCACACACGCACACCGTCACCGCCTCGCTTGCTGCGTGCCTCTAGTAGTTCCATAATACATGTTCACCTCCTGCTCCGCTCGGCTTTCCTACCTGTATATAAGGAGCGCATCTTGCTACCGGTCCGCCACACTCAGGTGAGCTGTCTTCCCGATCAGACAGGTAGGAGAGGAGACGGAGATCCATCCGTCTCCCCCATGCCACCCGACCACCGGCATCGCGCCGCGCTGCGTGGCTTCACTGTACACGGGCGCTCTTTACTGTCTGTCATGCCATCATCGCCCGCACAGCGACGCCGGCCTGCTCCACCACGACGACGACAGCGACAGCAGCACCACGCCCCAAGCAGCACCCTCCACCACCTGGAACCCTGATGTCACCTGTTTTAATCCCGCGGCCCGCCGACTCACCGTCAGTCGTCGCTTCAACCGTCACAGCAGCAACAGGCAGAGTAGGACTCAGCAAGAGAGACAGAGCCGGTGTAGTGGTGCTGGTACCACGCCCCATACCATCAGCAGCAGAGAAGCCACACTTCAACTCCACCGCCTCAAGTATCGACAGCGTTAGTCAACAGTGCCTTCCTCTCTTTCATCCTTCACTTCGGCGACGGCAACATCAGATCAACCGGCAACTGTTTACCACCGCAACACAGAGACAGTTTGTGAAGAAACGTTTTCCAACAACTCGGCTGACTTGTTTTCCGGTTTCAAAAAACCTACGTCGTCGCCAAATGGAATTGTTCAGTCAGTTCGACACAGTCATCCGATGGCAAGATGCCACGAGCGGTATCGAGGGATTTAATTCGAGCAAAGTCCCCGTAGACTGGTGCCCGTGCCGAGCTGATGACAATAACACAGGCCAGGCCCGCGGGCGGATTGATTGGAAAGACAATGGCTGATCCGTGTTGATTAACGCTGCACACGACATGCGTGACACGGACCGCCTCATCCCGCTCTTCATGTGCTGCGCTGCACTCTCACCACGCACTGCGAACCCAGCAACAACACACAACAGAGACAGTGTCATACTTCATAGTTCAAGACTAGTCTTCAGTCAAGAAAACACGAGAGGTCGGTGGTTGGCACACACGCGAGAGGGCCAAGCGAGAAGAACTGAATTTGTTTGAGAGACAGTTCCTGTTCCTGTGAGACTGGCACTTGTCGACAACACGTAGCGTGCCGATCATCCATCTAGTTGTTCCTTCCTCCGTCAGGTATGCACATGATGTTGAGTGTTGTGTGTCTTTCTTTGTGTTTGTTGTTCTTAATCTTAGCGTTATTTTACTCTCTCTCTGTCTCTCTCTGTCTCTCTCTCTCTCTCTCAGTGATTCTCTGTGTGTCAGTCTTTGTCTGTCTGTCTGTCTCTCAAAATGTCTCCCTCTCTTTCCGCGCGCGCGCGCGTGTGTGTGTGTGTGTGTGTGTGTGTGTGTGTGTATGTGTGTGTGTGTGTGTGTGTGTGTGTGTGAGAGAGAGAGAGAGAGAGAGAGAGAGAGAGAAACGTCTGTGAGTCAATGAACCTTTTGCGCGCGCACACACACATACATCTACCCCGGTCCTAAGCCCTTCCCACCCCAAACTCACCCCCCTTGTCATCTTTTTTGCCGGATGGAGTTTGGAAGCTATGGTGTGGCAACATGCAATTAACAGAAGCTCGGATTTCACAAGGCTGTGTGCCCTCGGTAGAGGAGAGGGGTACCTAATTGGTAGCTTTAATGGCAGCAATGATACCCGCCAGAGGATAATGTCACGTATTTTTGCCGCCCAGATTGTTCGCATCTCGCAAAATGTATCATTTGTGGATTTGGGGAGGAGAAGAATGGAGTGGGCACCGGCTCATAAGGTGGGTTACGGAGTCTGTTGCCATGGTTATGGCCGTGGGCTGCTGTTGATGTCCTGGTGATTGCAGGCTGAAGCAGGTGGTGGCCGCCAGTGTCTGTGGTGGTGCCAGATATTGGTCCTCTGGTTATTGCAGATCACAGTCTGGGCTTCTGTCAGCGCCAGACAAAGGCTGCATTAATGTTTAAAAAAAAAAAAAAAAAAAAATTGGCGCGTCTGACGCTGACAGATCTTTCTCCTCGAGGCAGTTGTAAGAAATGTGTGTAATGTAGATTGCAAGCAGGAAACACCGTGGACGAAGTGGGGCTGACGATGTTAGGCATTATTGATCATCGAGCCGAAAAAGGTTACATTAAAGTCAAAAGAAAAATTAGACAAACCGAACGCTTTTGGGGTGATGGTGAAGGAGAGGCGGGGATGGGTGAGGATTGAGAACTGTTTAAAAAAAATCTAACTTGTTGTTGCTGAGAGAATGATCGCAGAATTGAATAGAAATTCTTTTCGTTCGGCGACCTTTGAAAACTGATACTGCTTACGGGAAGTTCTCTTGCTTACTTTGATTTATTAGCGCATCATGTCGGAATAGCAAGAATTATCGATGCATCAGTGACAATGCCGCTTTTCATTCTGCCGTGAAAGTTATCAATTTCCCCCGTTCAGTGACGGGCCAAAAAAACGGATGGGCCCTGCTGCGTCGAGTTGCTTTTCAGACACGAGCCGTCCATTATCAGAGCAGGCGTGAGCGGTCTTCAGCATGAAAGGAAGTGCATGCCCACTATGATCGATCGGAGACAGATTCTCGCTTGTCACCTCTCTCGTTAGCCTTCGCAGTTTCACATGGGCGCTGTCTCTCGAGTTTTTTTTTTGTTTTTTTTGGTTGTTGTTTTTTAAAAATGATCTGCATCTTATTTTCGTGTGTTAGGTTGCAGCAGTCGTATTTTTAATTTCAATTTTACGAAGTAATCTAGGAAATACTATTCATGAAGTAACTTGATTTGGCCCCCGTGCATTAATTAAAGGGAATCTGAAAAATCAGTGCAGAAAGTCCGAGGTGACGTGACTGTGCTGTTGATTAGTGGATTTGATGCGTTGCCCATTCCTTGCAGAAGCTGTTGGTGCATGTAGCTATAAACCCTCCTCGTCTTGAGACCGAGTCATAATACAGAATACAAAATTTCTCGAATCTTCGAATCTCTTTGCTCCTGTCATTGTAGCCTTGCCCACTGATTGTACCGTCATTTAAGCCATGCCCATAGAGGATGACTGGTTGACGTATCATGCGACACACAGCCCCACCCTGTGTTTCCTGCTGGCTGTGTAGGCAGTGAATAATTGGTTCGCAGGATTGTATTGTCTTTTGAACTCCGCCCACTTGTAGATTTGCTGTAGATCAAAGGCGTTTACATTTATGGCTGCTGTGGTGGTGGGAGGAGCGGTGCGTTCACTGACTTGCACTATGTTTGGTTTCGTTTGTTTTCCTCGAAAGTGTTATTGTTGTTTTGAATTGAATTGTAAATTTGATACAGAAGCGTCTCTGAGGACGACCTACGGGAGAGTTGGCCTTCAGCCAGACGTACTTGTGGAAACAGACAGATCACAGTTTGTGGTTGAACTTTCCGATTAGAAGTGTGAATTTGAGCGAGTTACCAGCTATTTTGTAACACCAAATGAAGACGAGATTTCTATTGCGGTTCAAGATAACCATGCTGGCCGTATAGACAGGGCGGACCTGTTGTTGGCGCGACACTACACATCCCATGCATCACGTGCGCCCGCGGCTCCGACATCTCTGGCACTGAGTGTCTGGGCCTGCAAGTGCCCTTCTCACCACGGCCCACCAGCCTGCCCGCCCCAACCCGCCCAAATTGAAATTTTCAATCAATTCTCCCCCGCCACCGTCACCACCAGTTGGGCTTTGATCAATCATTGATGCTGCACTGGCAGGGCAGGCAATAGTGCGTCTCTCTCTCTGTGGTTTTTTCTCCCCCTTCATTTAGGGCTAGTCTCATTGGGCCCCTCGTCCGTTCCGTCTGTAAGGCGAGGCTGCCTTGTTATTGCTGCTGGTGCTTCCCCACTCCCTGTAGTGCTGTGCGGTGACTGTCAGGGTCTGTGCTAGTGATACCCGCTTGGGGACTTCCAAGCCCGGAATTCAGGACATGTGTTTACATCATACTGGTGGAATCGAATCACACACACACACACACACACACACACACACACACACACACACACACACACACACACACACAGGTCACTTCCATTTCCATACGTACAAATGTGAACGACTAAAGGCTCACTGGTTTTGACAACCGCTTTTGACAGGGGCACAGCTAGAATCGATCCTGTGCACTCGCCTATCTCCAGTCATGTACCTCTTCCCCACCTGATGTCAGATCCAGTGTCCAACCTTAGATAGTCTCTTTACTGTGCAGTCAGCGCGAGCTTGAGACTATCAGTGATTGTTATTGGCTTCAGTTTTTCAACTTTCCGTCACACGGTGGCAGTTTGTAAAAAGAAGAAAGACAACTCTGTTCAGTTAGTGAAATGCTCGCCTGCTGGCTCGTCAACACCAGAAGACGACGTCCACCGATAGAAATCAGCGGCATTCGTCCACCTGCGCTTTGTCTGTCTCTCTTCACCCAGCGCCACAAACCGGAAGCCGCTCGGGAGGGGAAGGCGTGTAATCACCTGGCTATCGCCTTGGTTACCTGCCCGTGGCACCTGTCAACGCGGCAGGTGTCAGGAAGCGCTCAAGACGACGCTTACATCATCAGCAACATCAGCGACTAGAGGCCGCGGCCGCCACCCGAAACCTTTTTACCGCCACAAACCACTCGTAGACGCGCCGGCCGACCGGGGGCCTGTACCGGCGGAAAACTCACGGGGAGACCTCCGCTGTCTGTCATTCGAAACCGCGTAACAAGCACAGGGCCACTCGTAAAGCTCGCGCGCTGCCGAGCTGACGCAATCGTAGAAATTGACAAAGCAAGGGGGGTAATTTGGCTGCAAGCTTGTCACTAGATGTCACCGCGCGAAAAGTTTGCCCGCGGTTTTTAGCGTGAAGTAGGTTCTATTCTTCCGACTCCAAGGGCAGGCCGTTAGGGGCGTGAGTGCTGTAGTGGCTGGAAAACATGGCAAAATTCGACGTTTGGACTGAAAGGGAAGAAGAGAAGAGAGCGGATAGAGGGCGGAAGGTAGTGGAGATTGGGGGGGGGGGGGGTGGCGGTGCTCTGCAGGATTTGCGTTCGGAATACGTTTAACAACGCGCGCTCTTAAATGTTTCTGAGTGAGTGTGAACATATTGCACGATGGTGTCGTTAATTGAGATTTACTTCCAGATTTCAGTAGCCCAGACGCAAGAGGCATGGGTCGATTCATGGTGAAGTGACTGGAAATTTGCGATGGTTTGAGGGATGGACATTTCTCTTGGGGGAATGGGTTCATGTGGGCGAACCCATCTCGCCGTACTCACGCATAAACATTGATGGAATCGGAAACCTGCTCTGAGCTCCTCGCACGGCCATTTACTGTCCACCCACTCATCTTAATTAGGACGACCATTGTGTTGTCTTGGCTACACGGACATGCATAGCGTGCACCCAGAAAGCATAACTGACCACTTGCTGCCGTTAAAAAGGTAGTTGCTGGAAAACGGGGGATGTCGGTAGAAGTGTACTCAGTGAACTTTGCTGGAATAGACGAGCTTCGGCGGCAAGATACATTTGCATTATATTCCATAGCTTTGTTTTCGTGTTTACCATGCATGGATGCGACTCTCTCTCTCTCTCTCTCTCACTCTCTCTCTCTCTCCCTCTCGCGCGCACGCACACACACACACACACACACACACACACACACACACACACACACACACACACACACACACACACACACACACACACATGCACGGGGATGGTATAATTGTATTTCAGTTTTGCTTGTGTCGGATCTTCTTACTTTTGTGTCCATTGAATGATTGTGCTGGGATGGGTTGGGAGGGGTTGACCTGCCCTGCCACGCCCATGTCGGGCAGCCCCCAGGGACGGGCAGCGTTTGCAGCGTCAGACAAGTGATGTCAGCATCCATATGCAGAAGCCGTTATTACACGAGCCGTGGGACCTCCACAAGTGGCACTGCGCCATCAAGCTTTTAATTTCATTGCAAGGGGACATCACCGGCTGCGAGGGAAAAACATCTGCCCGAGCCGCAAGCTTGCCTGAGATCACGCACTTTCACCGAGCATCACCGGCACCCGACCCGTTCTCGTCAGTGAGTAGTTGATGAGAGTTTCCCTGGGCAGCGAGTGACGAGTGGTCCATGATCTCCAATGAATCGGCATCACTTGTACATGCACAACCGAGTTCCAAACAGTCGGCCTTATTAAGACAGGGCATAAAGCACGACTATGATAAGCATATATACGTATCAAACTTTAAAAAATAAACTGATGTGTAATATCAGTCTTAGTGAGCTTTTGTACAGGACAGAATGTGTTGAATGGCAATTAACATTTTTTTTCTTTTATATACGCACATCTGTATGTAAGGGATACATGTATTAGCATTTCCTGCTGCCACAGATTCAGAATATGTCTTTGCAACCCACCCTCAGTCCCCTACTATTGCCAGCCCGTATCCTCTTTCATTATGTGATTTTGAATATTTAGCATTTTGTAGTATTTAGTATTTTGAAATAGATGCGACTCTGGCGATAGTTCCAGACGGAGTTTCAATTCAGTTCAGGTCAGTTCAAATTATGTCAGTTCATGTTAACGGCTTTACTGCCCTGTCCGGCTAAAGGCTCGCCATGAAAGATACGCGCGAAACTTCGAACAACCTGTGAAACGAGTAATAAGAAATGCACATACCGGCATACATCAGTGTACAAGATTAAACATCAGTACGGAACCTTTCCATCAGTCGGTTTCAGCAGACATCTGTGGCAGTGAACAGGGCCGCTCCTGCGTGCAAGGTCTTAGTTGGTTTGGGCGGTAGCTTTCAGCTAATATCATTAGAGTTAATTAAGGGGTTTATTCCACAATGGCAAGCCAGATCAGCTGAGGCCGGATGATTGGTGCCCACACAAGAGAGGCAACTCCGTGATTATTAGTGGGGGGCCCAGGGGCACAGTGCTGCAGGGGTAGCCAAGCGTGAAGCGACGGTATTACTCGCGTGATGGTCCAGCCGGAGTCCGGGGGTCTTGTCAGCTTGTGTTGCTGCCGAGTGATCGTGGACACTGCAGCAACCGCTCTCACTGACTGCACAGGGCAAACGCTGGTATGGCTGGAATCACACACACACACACGCACACGCACGCACACGCACACACACACACACACACACACACACACACACACAGAGAGAGAGAGAGAGAGAGAGAGAGAGAGAGCCACCCAGAAACTTCTATACATGAACTGTAAAGCCGCTGATAGTCTTTCACATTGTCCGGTTTGGTGTCCTTACAAACGCCGCTCTTGGAGTGAAAAAAATATCCCCTGAGTTTTCCTTTAGACACAGAAAATAAGTACTAAGATTAACCAAAAAATGTGTGGTAAAAGTAAGTGTTTTGTACGTCATTCGTTTGGGACTAGGCAAGACCGCCACTGTTGTGCAAGAACGTAAAAGATGACAGTTGTGCAGAATTTGTTGATCAGTTACCGTTCCATCCTTGTCATCAATCTATATAGAGGTATGGGCGTGGGTTTAGGCGACATCTGGGTCGTCGTATCACATAGTTTTTCTGACACTCCCTGTAATGACAAGCCTGCAGGCCTGCATTATTTATGCACGGGGCCATTTTCAAGAGTGATTCGCGCTCATGCGTGTACCGCTGTTTTCTCTCAGCCGTGCAGCAATCTCCACAGTTATGCTCTCTCTCTCTCTCTCTCTCTCTCGCTGTATATATATACACGCCGCCCCCCTCCTCTACCCCCACTCCCGTGCAGCATGCAGAGTTCTGGTCCACTGAAATGATTGCATTTCAAACAATCCTGTGTTTGGGGTTCTTTCGTTGGAGACAATTCTTAGTTTGGAGTTCTGTTATTGGAGACAGTTCTTTGTTTGAGGTTCTTTCACTGGTGACAATTCTTAGTTTGGAGTTCTGTTATTGGAGACAGCCGGTTCTTTCAGTGTTTGAGGTTCTCTCACTGGTGACAATTCTCTGTTTGGAAAATGGATGATAGACCATGGAACGGTTGTTGTCGAACGAGTTTGTTGGCTGAGCCGGTAACAGAAAAATTATCCCGGTCTCTCTCCTCCCTCCCCTCCCCCCCCCCTTTCCCGATCACATCATTAACGTGATTAGACGTATTGAGCGTGTATTGCAGGACAGTGGAGAATGTAGTTCCATTATCATTGTGCAGGATCACCCCCCCCCCCCCCCGCTCTCTTATTATGGAACTGCAGGTTTTTGTGGGTGTTCTGTCTCGGAAAGGGTTGTGTTTGTCGAAGCTGATGGCTGTTTGCTTTTCTGTCAACCCGTCGGCACTGCGCTTGTGTGGAAGTGTAAGCGTGCGGTTTGGTGGGGTGTCTGATTGAAAATCTAGGCAAAGAGTGTCGCCGGCTATATTTTTTCCATCTCTCTCACTCACTCGCTCACTCTCTCGCCCTCCCTCCCTCTCTCTCTCTCTCCCTCCCTCTCTCTCTCTCTATGTGCCCGAAATCGGATTTTCCACCAACCGGCTATTTTGCTGCGTGAGTGGTGTGCAGTGTCAACGCATTAACAGCGCATGCACGTGCGTGTCCACTCTTTCCGCGCGTGCCCGTCGTGATGGCTTTGAGGACGTTTGTTTGCATTCAAATAGTAACAGTAGCGTGCGTGGGTGGTTGGGCCTGTTTACCTGCCCCAAGTCACACGCAAGGAGAGACCAGTGGTTTGTGATGGTTGTGTCCTGTCTGGACGTGAGACGCCGGAGCTTCGAGAAAGAGAGGTCATGTGTCGAGTCAGTGGTTGATTGCTCGGTATTATACACTATCAGCAGTTGTACCACTGATTTGATACGTGCGCCTCAAATCAACAAAGACAACGTTTCATCTGCTCTGTTATTGGCAAAATTAGTAATGTCATGGTGAGTGTGGGCGCCGGTTGGAGTGTCTGTATATACATGAATTGTGTACAGGAGATGGAGTTCAGCTGCTGAGTTTCTGTGGCCCGGTTTTGTTCGGTGCATCTGGTCCTTCGAGTTTGCTTCCTGAATTTTTTTTTTCCCCTGAGTTTTTGAAAAGCCCTGGCCTTTCATCCATACAATTACAGCTGCATGCTTCACACAGCTGATGCAACCTTCAATACAAATGACTCAACACGCCCACCCCCTCCCCTCCCCCGACCACAGCATCTCCTTCCGCTCGCGGCCCCCCCCCCCCCCCCGCCCGCTGCCCCCCCCCCCACACTCACTCACTCACTCCACCCCGGCTTCGTCCTGTGATCTAATCACCTGATGCCTCGCTAATTAGTTCCGCTTCAGGGTCCTCCCTCTGTCGTCACCATCGTTGTCACCAGCAGAGGACCACTTGCCAGCATCACGTCACTAGGGTCAAGCAGCACAGTCACCACCTGCTTGCTCCCCCCCCCCCCCCCCCCCCATTTCAGTTTGGACCGGCTGACCACAGTTGTTGCAGTGTGGTCTCATGATTGCTTGGTTGTGTTGGCACCCGAAGTTAGACCACTAGCAGCTCTAGCCAGGTGGTTCAGTGGATGTTTCCTGTCGATCCCCAGGTGCTGGGTCCACGTCCTCGATCTTTCCGCCTTTCTGGGGTCTTCATGCACCCACGTTTCACAGTCCTTGGTCAGTTTTGCACCTGCCTCCAAGTCAGTGGTCCAGTACAAGCAAAGCTGGTCAGTGAGCGACTGTTCTTATCGCTGCGAAACTGGTTCGGTGTCAGTATTAAGCTCATCTTGGTTCTGCTCAAACTAGTGGTGAACAAGATTTCGATAAAGTACATCACAAAAAGTTCTCTCTCTCTCTCTCGTTGCGTTCTCTAAGCAATTTGCCAGTCATCAACCACATTCAGAAGCCAGCTGTATTCAATGGTCGTCCGTTTCGTATTATTTTTTGTTTGTGAATATGCTTTTACCCATTTAGGATTCATCTGAGATTGCACTTACGGGAAGGCGCCAAACGGTTTCGTTGTCTGCGTCCCTTTTACCGTACACATTTCCCCTTTGACCACCGTCGCTAACATTCGGTTAAGAATTCCCTGAAGACCAGTTTCTTGCCGGCGCTGTTCGGCCTCTCAGTCAATAATTAATGTCTTAATGTCGACTGTCTTCTGCTGTGCGTAGGTCTCGTGGGTGGAACGCTTCTATACATCATACATGCTCGGCACGTCCCGGCTTTATTGTCCTGCCCGGCGCCCTGCAGGGCAGTGGACATCACAGTAAGTAGCGTGCTGCACGTGCCGGTCAGATCTTTGTCCGCATGACAGGTGTTCATGCAGCTCGTGCTCTCTGAAGTCATGCGCGGCGCAGAGATGATTAAGGGTTATCTTAGTGACTGTGTACCTGAAATTTGCTGTTGGCTGTCCTCTCTGGCCAGGGTCTTCATCCGAATCCAGGGAAGGTCTAGATCTATGCTGTCGTCTTTGCGGACTACCGCCCCCCCCCCCCCGCCCCCCCCCCCCCCCCCCCCCCCCCCCCCATTGGCCTTTAGATAGTTTTAATGGTTGAACAGGTGGTCAAGATGTTCTTTCCCTCTCATACATCGCGTTTCGTTTTCCGAAGTGAGCCAACATGTCCGTTGTCGTTCTTAATTTCCGTGAGATGGTTGTGGCATTGTGACTAAAGTCAACGTCTGTGTTACATTTTATATCGTTCAGAATGGTCCCTGAGCTGCAGCTCTTCTGTAAACAGGACTTCTGACAGACGTCTGGGGTTTTATCTCTGCTTGGAACAGTGGTAATACGCGCACAGCGGCCGGACTTGGCGGCTTTGAAACATGTTTTACGTCACGCGGCATGATCGTCTGGGGAACTGGCTGAGACACAAAAGGCAGATAACGCTGCATGCATCAGTGCATCATTTTCCCCTTAGCGTCCTGCTGGTTGGAGGACTTCGTGCTGCTGGGAGGTCTTTGGCTTCAGCCCACGTTCATTGTGCTGCCTAGAAATAGAACAGGATGCATGGCTTCTTTTCGGCCATTACCATTCCACGCTTGTAGGTGTCCGTGTTGTTAGTAACTTGCAGGTGTCCAACTACAGCTGACCTTTGTGAGTTTGACCGACGCGATGTTAAGCTGCTAGACGCTCTCATCCTGCTCGCCGTTATTCGCAAACCATCGTCGGCTGACAGTTATTGGGCCGTTAAAGGAGAATCCCCCTTGACAGTGACCACCCACAATCAAATTATCGCCATCGATTGTCAGCCAGTCGCCGGCTACTTGGCCCCGAAATTGGTCATTGTGCCTACAGACCACATGGTCAGGGGGCCGATACTCGCGTCTGGGCGCAGTGATGTCTGTAAGTCTGTTAGTGGTCATTGTCGGCGTTCAAGGGTCTGGACGATATACATCAAGCCACCAGTAATGATACCGGCTACATCTTAAGCCTTTGTACACGAGGCTTGTTGTTAGGCGAGAAAGTGAATGCACATGCAGTTACGTGTCTGCTCCGTATGAAATCGCCCTCCTGCTGTTGCAGATAGTGACGAACCAAGTGTTCGTCACTGCTCTGATGACTGTTGAAATCGTCGGTCTCACAAACTTTCACCACGACACGGCAGCAACACCGATGCAACAACAAGGGCATTAGCGACAACAACAAAATGTTTTGCATTTTACGTTGCTTTCAAAAACAAACACAAAACCAAACCCAGCAGCAGCAGCAAGAGAGGACATCAAAACAACAAAAATCGATGATGGCTCGCATGTGATCAGGCGGTTTGGCATCGGTTGATGGTCCATTTGTGATGACCCACACTAGATGAGAGTTTGCCGGCACATCACTTGAAATGATATCCCCCCGGGGGGGCTGCAGTCTTTTAATGAAGCCGTCGTGCCATCATCAGTGAGCTGAGATGTGTCTCGGTAGTGGTGGTGGTGGTGGTGCTAGTGGATGGTGGTGGTTTGTCAGATGTGATTGCCAATCAGAGAATGGCCTGCAGACGAGGGCTGGTACATGTACATGTACAACGTATGTATCGGTATTTCGAGTGCCCAGTGCCAAAGCACACGGCTTCGTTGAACTAGATCTAGTCCGTCCCGTTGATCTAGCTAACGATTGCTAAGTGCGTAGTTTGATTTCAAGTGACCCATCTCTAGCTTGTGGACCAGGTTCATGCGATCTGACGGTGGTGGAGATGATGGGAAAATAAACGGTCGGTGCCTTAGAGAAAGACCAAAACGAACGCCCTTGTAGCTATACCACTGGCTTAAAGGGCGCGGGCAGTCAGGGAAGATTTTCGAGCTGCACATGATTTCAGTATGCGTTAGGAGCTAGTAACTGACTAGCAAGGGCTCTGTATCAAATTACGGTTTGACTGGCAAATGGCCGCGGCCTTTAAGTAGGGACTCTGCGGTAGTCGTCCTCAGACCCCGTGGACACAAGGTTTTTTTTGGGTTTTTTGTTTGTTTGTTTTTAGTCGGGATTCTGTGCACTTCGGAGTTCGTACCGTCACTCTATGTGGTGGAAAAGGACGTTAAACCCCCAAACACCCCCCCCCCCCCCCCCTCGGAGTTCGTACCGTTGACTGAGCTGCGCTAGCCAACCATAGACTGGAGCATATAGCGATGGACAGGTCTGGAGAGCCTGTCTCAAGCAGCCATCGAGCTGCCGTGATTGGGGAACAACGGTCGTTGGATCATTACCTGCTATTGAGGAGACGTCGTTAGGAGTCCTCAGTCCACGGCCTGATGAAAGGCTAGGCCATTGACAGCGGACTGGATTAGCTGATTTCGTTTGCATTGTGCGTCCGAGCGATCGAACCTTTCTTCTTCTGGCTGTTTCCATATCTCGAGCATCGCTGCAGCGTCTTTGTGGAAGATGTTTCAAAAGTACATGTTTTCTCTGTAGACAGTATGCACAGTGTAACGTACACATCGATTGCGGCTGTGTACGCGGGGTTTGAGGGTTGTAATAATACTGGTCGTCTAATAGCACGAGCGTACTGTCCCTATAAAACTATTGTGGGTCCATCTGAAAGCCATGAGGATAAATACAGATGAGAAATTTCAATTATTGGCCGAGTATGTGGCTGTTAAAAAAAAAAAGAAAAAAAAAAGTCCTCCTTTCGGATGAAGTCCAGATTCTCTGAACGAGCCTTGCCTTTTGCGAAGCTGGTCGTCCATTAAGATGCCGCCTTTTACAGACGGAACTGCTCTCACTTCATATATATGGCGGGCTGATATTAACGGGATGTGAAGGGATTTGGAGAGGAATTTGGGTTTCTGAATGGAAGAGGAAGTGTGTCTGAACTGCAGTTGTGCCCCCTTCACCTTGTCGCCTGATTTACCGATACTATCGATCCGTGCTGTCTGAGAACCCACTGACGTCCCCCTGTCCGCCCCCCCCCCCCTTTCCGCCCCCTCAACCCATGTCTTCTTCCACGTCCCCTTTCTGCCCCAAGTCTCCTTTTTTCTGGGCAAAATGATTCTGTCATCGACTGCTTTCTCGGTCACCATTCTTCTCAGTGGTACCACTTGAGAGACTGTAGTTACTTCAGACGGTTGAGGATCATGCTAGACTTTGGGAAACCAGAGTCTGTGCTTGAGTTTCAGGCTGTAGTTGACCGATCTCGTGCTCGCGCGTACACACGTTTTAATTAATAACGTTTACGATCGTTGAGGCAACAACGTGACCTTATTAGACAGGTAGACGCGAGTACACAGTTAAACGTCTCGACTGAAAAGATTTTCCTTCGGGCGCCATTGAGACAGACCAGAGTTCAGTCAAGTCTGTCACAGATGAAGGACTAGGGTACTTGTTTTTATGGGGAAAATGGCCCCCGGTACGAGGTGCTGCATGTGTACAGGAAGAAGGCATCGGAGGTGATGCATGAGCATCAACAGAGTGCAGCTGCCTCACAGAGGCCATGGCGGAAATGCCGGTACCTCGAATTCCCGAGGCCTGCTTCGGCGCCATCACCACCACCACCACCACCACTGCCAGACTTGGCTCTCTTCTTCTGTTTACCCAGCCTCCTCTCAGCTTCCCCCTATTTTTTGCCCACAAATCCCGCGCTCGCTTTCCTAGACATGTTTCGCGGGGTAGGGGCTTTGAGGGCCGCACTTTTTTTCCCTTTTTTTTTTTTTTCTTTTCTTTTTTTCCCCCCCTTGCCCTCGGGTCACGGTGCTAGACTTGTGTCTGGCTGTGAGAAAGTTGGTCACCCTTAGCTCACATTGCAGTCTTGGCGACAGAGCGGGTGATTTATGCCCTCTATCTGGTGATTTCTTGCCACTTTCGCTCCTCACTGCCTTTTTCTTAAGGGAGACTTCTTGTTTCTTTTCCCCCTTTGGGGATTGAAGAATGCATAGAGTGCAGCTGGCGGGGCAGCTTAGTGATGTTTAGTGGTGTGTTGAAACTCGCCGGCTTTTGTTCCAAATCACCTCAGCTTTTTTTTGGAGGGGTCGTTTTGGAGGGCGTGGATTGGAAGCAGATAGGGGAGGGGGTGTGGAATTGGGGGGTGGGGGGGGGGTCTGAGCAGGATTTTGTCGAGCGATCGCACAGCGTGAAACAAGTTGTCTTTAAAAGGAAATAGAACTGTGATTGATTGACTCGAGGTCACCTGAACTTCATTTTACCGGGGTCGTTACGTGAAAGTACTGCTTCACTTAATCGCCGTGGTTTGCTTGACTGCTTGCTAAGGGAATGGCTTCTTTGGTGTGTAGTGCTTGTGTACAAGGGTGTGTGTTACTTGTGCAGGAGGGTCTCTGTTGGGGGTGTGTGTTGGGGGGGGGGGGGCTTCCACGTGTTGTTTTTGCAGTGAACGCTTTACGTTTTGACATTTAATTGCCATTAGATCGATACAAATGTGTCTTCTGTTTTCCCGCGCCCTTTCCTGCCCCCTATACACAAGAACAGGTGGTCAGCTTCTTTGCTTCACGTATTACGACCTGTGGCGTGAACTGAACAGCGCATCACTGTGTCTTGGATTCAGGTATCATTACAAAAAAAATCTATTTCCCTTTTAAAGTGTTTTCAGGACGAAGACAGCACGTCTTTTCAAAAACAGAATGTAGCAGGCTGAGAATTTAAACTTTCTTCCCAAGTTTTGCACTCTCCGCACATTTAGAACCTTCTCTTGTAGCAAATTTAATCTCTCGTGGTCCATTTTCCGTGGCTCAGTCTCTTCTTACAGTTACAATTTCTTACACACAAGGCTGTCGGCAGCACTAGGCGTTTCCACACTAGAGATGTAATAATTCCATGCACAGCGACAAAAAAAAACTGCGATCTCATTTCACACGAACATTGATCCGCTAATCTGTGTAATTCACTCCCTCTTTGAGCACTGGAGCCCTCCCTTCTTGCCGTCTGACAAGTCATTCTCGGTTTTTGGTTCTTCTTCTTCTTCTGTTTCTCTTTGTAGCTCAGTCTAGTTGAACTTCCTTCTTCCTGATGTTCGTGTTACAGGCTCCCCCCCCCCCCCCCCTCCGTTTTTTGTTGTCTCTTTTCTGTCTTTATTTGGCTTTTAGCTAGGGACGTGATTCCGTCTTTGAAGGCCTGCTTTCTGTGTTTGAGGGTTTGCTGTAGTTTTGTGTAGAGTTTGCTGCAAATCTGTGTGTACGGTAAATTATGACTCTTTGCATCCTACAGTTTGGTATGTTTTGTTGTCACAATAAAATGAAACTAATTTACAATTTCTGTACCATGTGGAGAAAATACAATTTTCACCGTAGTATCATGATGATTGAGGGGAAGTACCTCGGCGTACTATTGTATAACCTTTCATTCCCAACTAACAACCACGTTTCCAACTTGCATCGTCGTCCATACACGGCTGTATGAAAATGGTGGATCATCGATAGATCACTGTTGTCATTGAAGTCGCGGGCACACGCGATGCCCCCCTGACGGACTTCATTAGCGGCTCGTGAAGAACAGCCACCGTGTTCACTGTCGATCGTTAATTCCAGGACACAGGAATGTCAGTCAGCCGGGAACTTGTTTTCCTGCTATCATTTCTTCACACAGGTGAACGACGGCACCAGGAAAACGATCGGAATTGTAAGAGTGAAGAGAGACTTCAAGCGGAAGACAAGAACTACAACTAGGCGATCTTGTTCTTGATTTTTACTCGCACGCTCTCTCTCTCTCTCTCTCTCTCTCTCCTTACGACGGTAATCAGGTTTTGCAAGGCGGTGTATTTCCTAATGACCTCATTAAGCAGGGTTTCTCGGCCTTCATTACGCTGATTACAGTGAAGGTACTCGGCCCATCTGCCTCGTTTTCCACCCATCCCGCTTCCTCCCCACCGGCTTGTTCAAAGGATTCCCAGCCCTGATTGGGTAGGATGAAAAGACTCTCAGAGCTTCACTGTTTGGAAGATGCTTTGCGTCAATTGCTGGGTAAACAGTCGCTTCCTCCATCCGTGTAGAATTTTTCCCTGGGAGATTATTTTTCTCTCTCTCCTGTCGGGGCCTAGCACTGGTAGCAGCCGTGGCCAAGTGTCCGGTGTTGCATCGATCACGTGAAGCGGAGAGCAATGCGGAAACGGGTTGTTCAGGGGCAAGTGAAATCCGGTACAGCCTCACTATTGTCTTCCACATCCTTTAACTGACATGATCGAATGTTATTTTTTCCCCACGCCGCCCGGGATTTTTTCCCCCAACTTCTAAGTTCTTTTTTTTTCTTCTTTTGTTTCTCGTGATCTGCTAGAGGCACTCGTAGACACGTATTAGCACTAAGTGAAATTGTTTGGTTCGGTTCGTTCAACACTATCCATTGTTATTAGATGAAAGCCCGCTTGTGTCAACATGAGGCATCTCGGGAAGTGAAAAGGTGTGGGGTTTTGTGGCATGTTGAGGTCTGTTGTTGGACAGATTGACAGCCAAGTATGTGTTTGCTGAATGTGTTGACTTTGTGGTTGTAGATACTTGAGTTTATATTTTAAAAAGGATGGTTTGAAAGCTGTTTTATTGTTCTGCTACCTAAGGTCTTTGTCGTGTTTTTAATTTCGAAAACAAGCACACGTGTTTAACTTTGAAAACAGACAAAAACCTGCAACAACAATAACAACAACAAAACAACAACCGAAAGTACAAAACAACGATGACAACAATAAATCGTAGGCGGATAAAACAAACAAACAAAAAAAAAACAACCAGCCCCCCCCCCCCCCAAAAAAAAAATAAAATAAATAAAATAAAATAAAAAAATAACAACAAACTAACAATCAAACAAACCAACAACACACAGTAGTCAACTGTATTTCACGGTGATGACGATGATGATGATGATGAGCAATGGCTGAGGTTGGTGAGAGCGCTCGTCTCCGTTCCCAGTAAAGAGAACCACCCTGTGAGAAACGTGCCCGATCCTCAGGTGCTGGTCCTTCAGGTGCACAAAGACAGCGGGGTGCCGGACTTCAGAGATTTGCCGCCCTATTGTCTCGGCTAGTTGTATTGATCCTCCTCCCCCCCCCCCACACACACACTCCCTCCTCTACTCCTCCCCCTCCCTCCCTCCCTTTCTTTCTTTCTTTCTCTGAGTCTGTTTATGCCCATCAGATTCAGCTTCAGGTTTCGCCCCGTCGTAGTTGGGTTCAGATTGTGTGTTTTACTGGTATCGAGTGTTGAGTTGGGTCAATACATTTGTATCCTGCTAGTGTCACCGGTCAGCAGGGAAAGCCAACAGCGCGTATTGTGCATTGTGAAATGGTCGATAGTCGATCGTGTGGTGTGCTGTTTTCGTTTGAGAAGAGTGACTGTGAAGATGTGGAGCTTTGGCGCAGTATTCAAAGTGATTCACTCCCTGCCTGCCTGCCTGTCTGCCCCCCCCCCCCCCCCACACACACACGCACACACAGCATCCAAAAAGACATTGAGAGCCAGTGAATAACTGAAAAGCCAGCACTACACAGGGGGGAATGATTTATGAAAGAAAGAGAAAGGCAGTAACGGAAGCATAACAAATCTGTTTAGATCAATAGGAATGAGACAGCGATGGGCGCCGTCCGTGCGAGTTGTCAGCCCATTCTGATTACTGCCTTTTGATCTCTTAGTGATGGCATTAGTTATATTTAACTCATCTCCCAGCCAAATGCTTTTTTTCTTTCTTTCTTTCTTTCGTTTTCTGTGGGATTGGAGGAGGGGGGGGGGGAGCTGTCGTGATGGACATCAATGTTGCATGTGGGAATTGTGGCAGACACGTAAGCCAGACGTAAATAATTCCATGGTCATGCTGACTGAAGTCAGTTCTTACACACACACACACACACACACACACACACACACACACACACACACACACACACACACACACACACACACACACACACACACACACGCCGGTTACATACGTACTAAGGCATCTGTGAAATTTGTCGTGCGGTCTCGGAATGGGTTGACTGCACTCCATTATCATCATCCGTGTTCATGCATCCACAAGTAATTTTGTCTATTGTTTAGGTTCTATTTCTTCGTTTAAATCAATGAGGCTTTTCTTTGTGTCGCCCTGAATACACAGTTGATTCGTTGATTCTCTTTCCTTTTTTTTTTGGGGGGGGGGGGGGGTGGGGGGGCGCCGGCAGACTTCATTAAGACCTCTCAGACGTCACCGTTCATGCGATTATTATGCCGCATTTAACGACGCTTGCAGCCTTGCTTCTTGTGACGATACGGAAAAAGCTGAGATAGAGAGTGAAATGGAGACAAACAGACAAGTAGAGACAGCTAGACAGACGGGGGAAGGGGGGCAAATAGACACGTCATCTTCCTGGGGGGGGGGGGGACGTCATCTTCATATTTTTATGTTTACATGAAATACGCGTTCCCGCTACCTTTCTTCGGTTGTTGGAACAATGAAAAAAATGGTATCGACAAACTAATAATGTGCTGTAGTAAACCCATTTCTCTCCCGCACTGGCGATTTTTCAGAGACTGATTTTTTTTTTTCGGGGGAGGAGAAAGGGGGGGGGGGGGAGGGGTGCTGTAGGACTTTGGAAAACTTTTTTTTTTAAGAGAGAGTGAGCGTGAGTGTGCTGACTGCTGTCAAAAGCAGATGCCGATAATGCTGATGGGTGGCGGTAAGAGCATTAGACGTCCCCCGATGCATTAGACAGACTGCTGCCCCCGAGCTGCATTCAGACTGTGTGTAATGGGTGCAGGCACATTAGCAACCGGACACCTCTAATCGCACTCGCTTACACCCCTCCCCGCTAACACAGATACTGTGCGGACCCCCCCCCCCCACACACACACACACACACACACACCTTTCCAAGTTTGTTTTCTGTCGTCTTGAAAGTTGGGGCCTTTTTCTTTTGTCGTCACAGTTGAGATGGGGGGGGGGGGGGCTAAAAAAATCTGTGGTTGTGATAAACTGAGAATGGTATTCTTTTGATTTCTTAACGTAGACAGTGTCTGCTCTAGGTTCATGAGTAGGCAGTCGATCGATCTAAATCAGCAATAAACATCATCAGCCTGGATAGACTCGTCCATTAGGCGTGCATATCTGCAAGAATGAAACCTGATCTTGAGTGAGAGGTAATGATATTACGTGTGTTGGCATCCGTTTTCATTTGTAGTTTTTTCCCCCCTGTCCGGCCTATCCAGCAGCTATGGAGTAAATAGGAAGGGGGTTGAGTAGGGGCGGTTGCGTCTGGATGACTTACAGCCCGGTCAGACGAATTATTGCCAACATAGAATCTTCAGGCCACGGGAGAGGTAGCTCCAGAGGGCCCCTGTCTGTTATTTGTAAAGAATGTATCATCCCCTTTTGTCCATCAATCATACAACAGTGAGGTAGACTTGTTGCTGGCGCCTTCTGGTCAGTGAGCAAGGGGTTCAGTCAGGCGGCAGACTTGTGGCGTGAGAATTGAATTGACGCTATCTGGCCGCCATGCCAGAAACCCAGCGCGCCAACGGGGGCAACCATTGATTTTCATTGCTAGCACATCCTAATCAAGTTTTGCTGCGAGCTGTAATCACTGTCTCCAGCACTTTTTCCCCCCAGTTCCTGTCCGTCTACCCCACTGTATGGCGCAGGCATTTACCATTCCCTCGAGGCTAAGGTTATTGGTTTGTTCCTTGTTGTACATACAGGTTTTTTTAGCCTGTAATGAACATGGCTGTGATAAAGACGGGAAGTCTTCACTGTGTGAATGTGGATGTTTGAGTTTGTATGTTTACATGTTGTGTAGCTGGGTATTGGATGTGTCTTTGAAAATGAATTTGTACATCTTCATATCATTTAATCCTTTTATTTTGCTTTGTGTTTTGCAGGAGATAGTCCAGAGTGATGGAACCCCAAAGGTGAAGACATTCCGCATTCCGTCTGTGGCCCAAGGCTCCATCTATCATGAGGTATGCATTTCTATACAGTTACACATGTATCTGTAAGCAACATCAGCACTTGCGGTCTCCCATCAGCACTGACTGACTATGGCACATGCTATGTAAATAGCTTTCTTGGTGCCCGAGCTCTGCTCCACACAGAAACTGATCATGGAAAAGGCCTTCATCGTCTTCACGTCTGTACCACTGTCATTTTCCTTTGTCCACATACACGCGAAAATTCCCTCCCTTGAGGCACAACTTGAAACTGTACAATCCATCACCAGTACAATCAGTCACCACTTAGTTTCTGTGTTTCAAATTGCTGAAAGGGGCAGCTCTATGCTGATATTTGTATACAAAAGTGATAAATTTCTTGAATGGTTCATACACTTGCATACAAATCCCTGGAACACTGACCACAAAACTATTTCCCTGAAAAAGAACTGCCTTGTACATTTTCCTTCGAACAGTTTATACTGATGTTTGTAAAATTGTGTTAATGATTTTTTTAAATATTTAATAAACATGATGGGGGGGTATGTAAATAATAAATATTTAAATAAATAAAATATATAAATTCCTGGTCTCAAACTTCAACAGTCCCTACCCAGGAAGTTGTCAGCAGTGCAAGAGATCTGTTTCGAAAACTTTTGCATTTGCAATCAAGGTCATCAGTTGTCACATTACAGCATGGAATTCCAGAATGAAAGTCATAACAGAAGCGTTGTGAAAACTGAAACAAGATCTTTGGTTAGTTGTTTGGAAACCTTGGGTTTATTCTGTTTTAATTTTGGCATTTAGTTTGAGTTTTGATGGAATCTTTCCAAAGAAGAGACTGGTAGTATGGTGTACTCAGTTTCACCAGTGTATGTCTGTCCACTGTTTGTAAAATGTGCGTGAGTGTCGGTGAGTGATTGGCGCATTGAGTTTATGCCGAAGAAATGCGCCCTACAAATGCCGTTTATTATTATTATTATATTTTTGTGAAATGCACATTAGTTTTAAAATAGGTTTCAATGGTTAAAAAAAAAAAAAAAGCAAAAGGAGTTTGTATGAAGTGTTTTGACTAATTGGAAAGGTTTGCGGCCACATGTGTTTACAATTTCAAGTCAACCATTTCCATTTTGTGTTGAACCAGGTTTTGTTTAGATACTTTGTGTTACATGTTACTGTTTCAGTTGGCAACAGAAATGTTTTGTTCCATTTTCAGTTTAAGCATGTATGATAAATATAATTTTCTTATACAGCTGTATTTGAAGTTCTGAACAAAATGCCAGTCCACGCATGCACACACACACGCACGCACGCACGCACACACGCAGGCACGCACTTTGTCAGCAAGTGTGTTTCAGTGCATGTCACAGTCAGCCAGGCAGAACAGACAAGACAGACAGATAAAGCTTTCTGTTTTTAACTCTGAATGTGATTTGTGTGAGGCTGATGTACAAGATCAATTCATACAATGTACATAATGATAACATTAATAATGGCATAATTATGGTACATGTAGCTGCAGCATTTACTCTGTTTAGCTTACATGTGTTCAACTTATCTACATGTATACATTTATTTGTCATATCTTACTTCATATATACAGTTACCTGTCATGTAGCGGTTTACTTTATGAATGTGGCATGTACTCAGTTTAAGTGTTTTTCCCCCCTCTGTGTGTGCTGCCAGCCGGTAAATGTGAACCCTCTCACACTGACGGAGAGTGCACTGTCACGCTACAACAGAACAGATGACGTCTGGAGAGGCGGCCCTTACCCACACTACGAAAGTATCAATGGACAGAATAGGTAGGCTTGAAAGCTGCTCTCTCTCTCTCTCTCTCTCTCTCTCTCTCTCTCTCTCTCTCCATGCCACACACCCCTTCCATCCCCTGTTTCCCCAACCCTGCTTGCATAGGTGGCACACATAGCATGTGCCTGCATTACCAAAAAGAGCACACAGTGATCAGAATGGAAAGGACTTTTTGTTTCATGACATGAGCAGCAGTGGTGAAACATGCATGGAAAGGATTTCTTATTTTCAGAAATGGGTCAGAGAGCAAACTTGTTTTGCACAGGAAATGAGAGAAACCATATCAGCAGTTGACTTTTCTTGGCCTCTGTCAGCCCTGGTTTTCTCGGGCAGACGGGCATTCAGGTGTGATTTGAGAGGAAAGGCCTAGTTTGGGGGAATGCTTAAAGCTTGACCCATCACCCATTTCTATTAGTTACAAGTCAGTTGATTTGTGTTTGTTTGAATTGGTTGTCTACGATAGGCTGCTCACTTCCATCGTCTTTCCCCCTCCTCCTTTTTCTCTCCTCCTTTATGTGAAACATTTTGAGTATTGCAGCCGACTTCCACATGATACTTGTGTTGCAGGCAGGCGGTTTTGACTCAGTTAGTACAGACCTACAACACAGACATCGCACTTCTCTCTCACCACTCTCATCATGCGTTGTGCACAGCGGCTTCCAGGTAAATAGCTGTAGATAACACGCTGGTTTACTTAGTGAACCCAGTTTGTAGCGAAAATACAGATGTTTAGCTTTAAAAAAAATTTTTTTTAGCAGATTTATTTTAGAAAAGGTACATATTGTTACATACATGATTAGGAGATACTGTTTCTACCTTGCAAGCGTAGCAGAGGGCTGCCTGCGCCATATTGTATACTAGCATGTGCTGCATAAAATCAGATGCAGTTTTGCATCCTCGCAAAAGAATTCAGGGTTTCAGTTGCAGTTGTTTGTGGACATCAAGCCTGATATGTAAAAGATACTTGTAAGATGTAAACTTCAAAAAAATAATAAATGAAAACATTGAAGGTTTTACTTGTAATTTGTTGTCTGTGGACATCAAGTCTGATGTGTGACAGATATTAGCAAGATATGTTGGTTGACTGCCTACTATTGCTTAACATCTGGCTGTCAGTTTTGTAAGGTTTGTGACACATTGTTTCAGGATATGCAGTGCAGGTCTGCCGAGCCTCAACGTTAGCCCGTCAGAGCTCCAGTCATGGCCAGTTACCAACGGCCCTCGTCCCAACCGCAGTGGGATGTCTCAGAGGCAACAACCCCGCATGGCTGTCAGTCCTGCCCTTCTTGTGGAAATGCTGTGGGGAGTCAACTTTGCCATGTGAGTAAATGCCACAATGTAAAAAAAACATGAAAACACACACACACACACACACACGCACAAAACAAAAACATCATGAAGAAGACCCAAGAGACAAGAAAATAGCAAAAATACACACAAAACAAGTAACAACAACAACAAAAGTGTGTTTAACTGTCTTTTTAATGGTTGCTTACAATTTTTTAGCTTTGAGAAGTTACAGTAGATCCATGCAGAGTGCTCACACACACACACATGCACACACACACGCAGACACGCGCACGCACGCGCGCGCACACACGCGCACACACGCGCGCGCACACACGCGCACACACACGCACACACACACACACACCGCCTTGCCTCTAACAAAACTTCTTCTGACTGTATTTTGGGACAAGTGCATACCTGAGATCAGTCCATTGCTGAAAAGTCATCGATCCACTTTTCATTTGTGTACGTACACTTCATGGTGTTGGCAAATTACAGTACAAATTTTGTGTGTGCCATGATTATCATGTTGTGAGACAAACCCGGACATTCATAGCTTGTATGATGGCAGGTACAACGGATGCAGCAAGGTGGCAAAGCAGGCAGTACAGGATGTCCACGCACGGGCTAGCTACGAACTTCTGGCTGATGTGCAGTTGGTGAGTTGCTCCTGCTCTTCAAGTGCTTGCAATCTCAGCTTTCCACATCAGTGTCATTGAATATTGGACTTCACGTTGTAGGGCAAATCTGTAGTGCATGTTTTCCACATATGGGGGATGGAAGTGTGAGCAAAATTGCAGCATGATGTGATTTTGTGGAGATGCATTTTGCAGAACAGTACCTCTTCTGCTCAGGAGGTTTACTTAAAAACGAAAGTACAGAATAAATCTTCTTGTCTAGTCTCTATTGCTAGCAGAGTTTCAGTTGTCAGCAGAGTTGTTCCACAGTGTGTTTCTGCTGTATAGGTGACGGAAGCCATTTTGAACTCAGAAAGGCTGGGCGTGGGTTTGACGGAAGACAGCGGTCCTATGGGAATCCCTATTTCCACATCACCGCATACTAATGTCAAGAGAGCTACCATCACCAACGCTTCCTTCAAGGCCAAGAAGCTGCCCGGTGAGATACATACACATCTTAGCGCTTAGTGTTTGTATGTGTATGCACTATACAACTGTGCTTCGAGTTTCTTTTGTTGTCCATCTCTCAGTAGTTGCCAGATCTCTGGTCCCTACAACTGTCAAGCTATCACAGAATGCGCTGTGTGACTTTTTCCTTTACTAAAGGAAACCTTACATGTGCTAGTTTTACACACATACTTACACAATGATCCCATATTTTGCTGTCCTTAGATACCCATCAGGAATTTCACCTTGCAAGATTGTTTCGTGTATCAGCTGACAACTTGTGCATTGTTTTTCAAAGAGTGGTCTTTGCTGCAGGTTAAAATACATAGTGTATGTATGTATTTAGTTTTGCTGTGCCAAAGTGTCTGTGTGATGAGACTTCTGAAAATGGTTGGTCATAATTAAAATGGCCCTTCTGTATAGTCCACTTGTTTTTCAGCTGTTCTTTCTGGCTACATTAATGAACCAAAAAAAATGAAATTATGTTACAGATGACATCTCCGTGGTGCCTGAGAAACCTGAACAAGACTTGTCATCCGTGCGGCTTTCACCAATTGAGGAAGAGAACAAGGGCGTCCTCCGGCACGCTCTTCGAACTTCCAAGGGCCGAAAAGACAAGGACAAGGAGAAAGTACGCAGCAAAGACTCCCGAAAGGACTCGGACACGAGTTCAGCAAAATCACTGGTGATAAACGGCGATACTGTAGACGGTGTGCAAGTTACTGTAGTTGACAGCCAGAAGAAGACACAAGTGGACACAATTGAACTCACAGACATTTTGCGCAAAACTTACGTAGGTCATAGAGTTGGCGAAGATCACACAAATGGCAACAACAGTGCAGCTCACAAGTCAGGTTGTGGGGAGGGTCAAGGGTCAGCAGAGGTCAAGAGTCGACCTACCTCTTTGAACGGTGCTCAGATAAACCCAGAATCCTACAGTACAGATCTGTGATAATCATGTCTTTGCATACTTCCATGTCTTTTTTTTGTTTTTGGTTTGTTCTCTTCTTCAAATGTCATGCTTTACTAACGGGGTGATTTTTCTCAGTACTTGTATGCCTAAATGAATGCATGGCATATGAAATAGTGTTTTATGTACAGAACTTTTACCAGTGACTAAAATGCATTTTAGATTGTTATCAAGAAGGCTTGTGTGTAATTTGTGTCTTCATTTGACACTCCTGTTTTGTACAGAATACATATGTGTATAATTTTTTATAATTGCTTACGACAAAGGTCATACTTACTTTTCTTTTGAAGTAAACCCGTCTTATGAGATTAAAACAGAGGCAGAGTACATTTATACCTTTTCATCCTGGAAAGTACATAAAGAATTCTACACACCTCTCCATTTACTGTGTCTTCTTGATCAGGTGTCTGGTGGGAAGTTTTAGGATTCACATAATATTAACATGCACATGCAGTCAGTTCAGCAGTTGTGAGGAAGGAGAAAGAGCTGAAAAATACAGTGAGCATATACAGCACTTGCAAACAGAGTTCAGAGGGCACTCATTTGGTAACTTGGTGAAGTTGCAAGATTTTTGCCTTGATCTTTTTCCTTACTGTAACTCAAACCGCTCAGCATTTGTCTGAGAAGGGGCAGCAAGCATGTCATTTTCCATGCTTTAATTTTTTATACTGACTCTTGCTTTAACCTGTTATTCCGTAGACTGGCAGTGAAGTGGAAAACAGTACATGGGTTGGGTGTAAAATGAAGGTACATATCGGGCATTGAGAGATCTAGTCGATCTGGTTTTATGCAGCAACCACTTGCTGTGGAATGATAGGGCACATCATAATGTGCCAAATCTTGGTTGATGCAACATCAGTGCAAAACTGTATTTGATCTTGGTTAGTGTAGAATACAGCCCAATTCAATGCTTCCAGTAAATAAAGTGCCAATTGCAGTTCATCTCGCTTTAAGCCTTGCATCTAGGCAAAGACTTTACTGGATGTTCCAAAAGTTGCATGGATTGCCATGATCAACAGTTTTATTCGTTTTTACTTAGACTGACATTGTACATGATTCACTTGTTACAGAAATGGAAATACATGTAGATGTAACAGGCGTTTGGTGTGGTGTGGTCAGCTGAACAAATTTTTATTGGGTTTTCATCACCACCCTGAACAGGCATGCGTTGTAGTTGCTCATGTTGTACATAATTATTTGTGTATAGTTTGTGCAACTAGAAAGGTAAATGGGCATTTCAGAACAAGTCCTGTTAGATGCATGTACTATAGTGGAGGAACAGCTGTAGTTGTGTGCAGTAGCATAAAGAAGGCACACACTTACACTTCAGAATCTGGCCGTTGCTTCCCCACAGGGATTGGGTTTTACTGGTAGGTGAAAATGGTGGGTTTGAAACCGTTTCAAGTTGAAGCAAGGAGAGATTGCACTCCAAAGTCTTGTTCAGTAATGAACTTCACTTTTTGATAACTTCTTTGAGTAAGAGATGAGATTGTGTTGGGAGCACAGATGGAATTGGTGAATAGTCGTGTGCACTTGTTGACTGCAATCGGAGCATACTGTGACGAATGATTTGTCTTCACTTTTTGTGTGAAAACATTTATTAGGTAATAACATTATCCACATTGAGCACATGGACTGTCACTATACCTGTCTATAAATGTACAGAAACGAACCCCTCAGACTTATATGCAACTGTTTAAGATGATCTTCATTAGATCACTGTGACTGAAATTTTCATAAGCCCTAGCTGTATAAATATACCTGGTATATTGCACATGCTTCTCTACTCCCAATGTCACAATAAGTCCATGTACACAATGAATTGTAACTGGAATGATCAGGCCATGGTGATTTTGTGCTGTTTTGATTTCTTGCCACACTTTTCAGTGTCATCAGTGCCCCAAAGCATGTGTTCCAAAATAGGTGTGTAGCATGTTTCAAGGCACTGTTGCATTTGTATGTGTCAGAACTCACAGCATTTCATCTCTATGGCATAAAGTGGTACTTTAATGCTGAATACATAATTACCATGTCAAAAAACCATGTAAAGTTTTGTTTTTTCCCCCCAGTAGAAAATCAGTGGAATATATATCAAAACTTAACCATTTTGTATATGCTTGTTGTTTCCTTCTATTTTTCTAGTGAATGAATCATTGGATACATGAGAAAAAATTTTCAGCCCCTTCATTGGACAAAATCTTTGTACAGTAGCTGGTGCTGTGCCTAGTACATGTATTATCATTAGATGCTACATGAATGAATATCTGTGTGTTTTGGGCTGTGGTTACTTTTATACTTGTACACTTTCTTGCCGTTGATGTTTGCAGTGAGCAGAGAAGTTTTGTTATGTTAAATATATATCTTAACAGAATGTATCAACATCACTGTGGAATTTTGACGGAATACGATTTTGAGAACAGTACAGAATAACATCCGTTGTTCACTTCCCCTGTACTTATATACTCAAAGTGTAGCTACATCCAAACTGCACGCTGATATCGATATGCCCGTTTCAGCGCAGTCCACATAGAGTGCATTTGCGCAGCATTTTACCAATATTGTGCACGCTTTTCTCTCTCTCCCCACCCTCCAACCCTCTTCCCCTATTTGTATTGGTGGTCATCACTGTGACACTGACAGGGCATTTGATGTTTCGTTCAAACCAACAGGGCATCAATTCATGATTTCTCTTGCATTTGACTTTCTTCTCTTGTGCACTCTGTTTCCATGCAGTCCTTTTCCTTCTTTTCTCAGTTCTGATATTAATAACTGTCTTGCAAACCACCTTACCTTTTCACTTGCATAATCTACTTTACGAATGATCAGTAACTAGTTGCACAGATTCGATGTGCTCTGTTCTATTCACTCTGAAAGTACATACACAACTAACAATGTTGTCCTTTTCTGTGATATATATCTTTGTGTAACCAAAGATGTACATATCTGCAACATTTCCCCTTCTCGTTGTTTTCTGTCCGTGTGTACACAGTGATTATTATGTACACCATTATTCTCGACTGGTCATTCCATGGGTCCCTAGAAATCCATTGACTCGTTCCTTGTCTGATATTGTCTAAGCAGTCGTAAGTGCTAATGAATATATGCAACATCTATGCAGAAAGGGATTTTATTTTCAGTTTCTAGTCAGGCACTAAACATTTCTTTCTTGTGCTGTACAGTTAAAGTGGAAAAAAATTAGTCAAGGTTTTGTACTCTTGAAAATATGAATTTTGTAAAATAGTTCAAGTGGGTTTCACAAACAACTTAGCGTATCACCACTTGTTTTGAAACTGGATATTTTAAAATCTGTGTTGTTGTTTTCCTCTGCCAGCACCTGTAGCCCATATGTTTAGTTCAAACCTTTGGCTTCCTCTTTATGGTGTAACTCTCATCTGGACCGTCACAGCTGCCATATCGTAGTTGAAGAGGTGTATATTTTAGTACATGTAGTAGCAACATTTTGAAAAGGAATTACAAATTATTTAGGGTGTCTGTATCTGATTGGACGTATTGTGACAGTATCATTATTTTGATCTTTTTTAACTGCATGAACATGTGGTACAGTACAACATACTCCAGCAGGAAAACTGTCAGTGCAGCACTGTTATGCTACATGTATATATATATGTATACTTTGTCCAGCTCAGATGCTAGAAAAATGAACAGGGATTTTTACCCGTTAACCATAAAGGTGTATATCTAAAATAAAAAATAAATAAAAAAACACCTCAGTGCACATGCTTAAACTGGTTTTAAGTTTTTGACTCTCATTATTTCCACTGTGTAAACTTTTAGCTTTATGAACACCGCTGGAAAAATTCCGGAGCACGTTGTTAGTCTGTAGAGAAAGACAAAGAAGTACATGTACTGGCACATTGTATTGTTCACCACATGTGTGAAGAAAGTACATTTCTATTGTGCTTTCATCTCTGTGATGAATGGATACCCTGTGTAATCAGTTAGAAATACAGGTGATTCTGTCTTTCACAATTCATTTCCTTGTGTCTGTTAATTTATCTGTTGTAATGAGGAGTGTATAGTGTGTGCATTGAGCGCTCAAGCAGTGTGTGTGCGCGCGCACGTGTGTGTGTGTGTGTGTGAGAGAGAGAGAGAGAGATAATTTTACACATGTTCATTTATGCTGTTCATTTCCAATGCACAGCATCTAGTCTTGAGTTAAGGCAACATCCATGACTTGAAAACCATACTCTCAAACTGAAGACTAGTAACACACAACAGAACAAATGCATGCCTTCAGTGTTAGATATTAGCATGCATCTCTACAGTTAGCAAGATGCAGTTTACCGACACCAACAAAACCAGTCATCTTGGGAGACCACTGAGAACAATAACCAGTCATTGAGAGATTGTGCGATTTTGTTATACTGTAACTTCATTTCACGGCTGTTTGTGAGGCAAAAATAATTAAGACATAACCAATTTGAAGTGGATGCATGAACTGGTAGGTTTGGGGCGGGGGGATGAAACGGCGCAATGTTATGAATTAGCTCTCCAATCACTCATGCATGAAACAAATAACAAAAGACGCTTGCCACTGATATACATATATTGTATACATTCAGAATAGCACCATGTAACTTTGGCTTATTGCATATCAAGCTGTAAGTACAGGGGAATTACGGGAAGGGGCGTCGCCGGACTGGTCAGCTGTGTTCATTCCCCTTGTTTCATATGCTGCAGCCTCTGCCAACCCATCATCCACAAGACTTCAGCTAGCTAGACCAAACACACTTACGTTGAGTAGAATGGACTGGGTGTGGGAGGGGATCTGTACACCTATACAACCATGTTGAACAGCAGGCTACGCACTGGTGCGTAAACACAATCCAGGATCGGACAAATTTGTTGGTAAATGGACATCCAAAAGAAGAGACTCAAAACGCATGATTAATGGGTCTTGCTTTATCCCACAGAAGGACAATAAATGTATGCCAGTATTTGATTTCAGCACGTGTTGAGGGCTATGTCATTCAATTACATTTCTCTTGGGGGAGTAGAAGTTATGACATGCTGGTCTGCAACATATTTCTGAACAGGGAAAATCAAACTATTAAAAATGTGCAGGAAGGAGTTTCACAGCACCTCCTGAAACCCAGCCCCATTCCTCTCTCTCTCTCTAGTCTTCCCCTTGCACTATTCAGAATATTTTTTCCTATCTGTCCATTCAGGTTTATCTATGTACAAGTCTGGAAATGCAAGCTATAGGTTTATAACACAGAACAGCAAAGAGAATACAGCATCAATAAAATCAAAATTTAAATGCTAAGTGTTTTGATGTTATTTGTGCCCTGAATTTTAAATTTCCCATGCAGATACCCTGTCTGTCTGCAGATTATACCAGTGATTTCGGTGATTAAACCATTTGTAAAATTTTACATGAGGAAACGGGACAATATTTTCAAAACTGGAGAAAAAGCTGAAATTAAAAGATACAAAGAGTTTATTTAAAAAGTGACAACAGACACATTCTCTCACTTATAAAATTTGTCTAAAATTTGGTGCTCTTCGGGTTTTAAATTCTTTTCCCCCATGAACTGTTCAGTAAAGCTTCATGTAGGGTACTCTGTTATAAAACAGCTGTGACTCTGCATGTTTCAGTAGTATCACAGCCTCAGTCACTATGTACATGCCAGGAGGTTACACACATGAAAGCCACAACTATGGAATCTTTACAATATGCTGAACACTGGCCAATCTATCGTTCACGTCCTGCCTCATCTAACCACACAGCACAGCCCACGACACAGAGCAGTACATGAATGTAAGGTTTTGTCAACTGGTCAAACAGAAAAATTGCAGCAACACATTCAGCAGGACTGTAGAATCAGGACAAATCAACTGCTAAACATACCATGCAGTTTTGCCAGAAATAATGCAAGCACTGATACAGGAACTGCAACTATCCTAGCCACTACTGCTAGTAGGGTACAATTTTACCTTCTTTTTTTTCACATAATTGTTGGGAACTTTTTGTTGTTGTTGCAGTGTCAGTTTTCTTTCAGGAACAAGAATTCGACCCTTCATTCTTTTGAGACTTTGTATTTCTTGGCTTTATGTTAACACATGGTGACAGCACACCGGATAGAACCCAAAGCAACAGGACTGATTAAAGCGTGATCTTACAAAACATTCTGTGGAAACTGAGCAGCAACATGCAAATTCTCAGCATCTAACACATACAATACAGAAGGAATTAGTGGGACAGGATGGGGCAGGGAATATGTAAACTTATGAAGGGGGACCTTCTTTCAAAGTACATGCTAGGGGTCCATGCAAGTCTATGCATTTTCATAACAATTTTACTGCAACTACCAGTAGTTCAACTTGTACTCAATGTATTATTGATACTGAGATTTTTGACAAACATACTAAGAAAAACACAGCAAGCACCAAAATACATGCATTCAAACACATCCTTAGCTGTCTACACATAACAGCAATCTACAGCGAAAACTGCTCATGTCCTAAACCTACATGTGCACTCACCTTGGAGGAAACAAAATGTTTTACAGTTTTGTCAAATACATACTGACCAAAACCAAGGTCAGGAATACAAAAGCTAGCAATGCACATTGTTACAAGCAAGCAAACTGTCGACATGCGGTAACTTTACCTACATACACGTGTAAATATTTACTACCCCAAGTACAAGTATCTGCTAATAAATGCATAGCCACCTAATATTTGATCCACTGGGAAGAAATAACAAAGAGAGTGTGTTTTTTCATTTTGTTTTGCTTTGTTTTGGTTTGGGTTTTTGCATGATTTCTCTTAGAGAAGAACTTCACTCAAGCTGTTAGATCTCCGCAGTCTACTGGTATAATATGCAGTATAAAAGTAATTTGGTTGTGGCACTTCAGTGAAATGAATAAACATAAGGATCATACTGCCAGTATAGTAATTACGAAAAAAAAAACACACACACGAAAAACCATCAAACTTCATACAGACAATTGATCAACAACAAATTCCATTTTGGTAAAAAGCGATGTATTTTGTTTCAACCACATTAATTTTCTGCACCGTGTTGATGTTTTTCTTGCAGAACAGTATGTATCAAAAAATAACCCCCGGAAGTTCCTACTGGAGACTAAGTATCAACAGCAACAATACGGACATATGGAAAAGTACGTGTGTGCTTGTGTGTGTGTTTTATGTATGAATGCATAAATATCCAAATCAGATTTTGATCACTTCCTGAGCAGTGCTCTCATGCAACTAAAGCATTCAACACAACCCTAGGAGACAATGTCAGCAATGACCTGATACACAAAGGCTGAAGAGAATATGATTCAAATCCAACATGTCTTCTAAATGCGTACTTTTCACCATTTACTCTTTTTTTTTTTTAAATTAAAAAGAAGAGCAAAGAAGAGAAAAGATTTCACCCTTTCTGTAGAGATTCGTATCTGCAGATCTCACTGTCTAGGCTGACTTTAAGATTATGCTGTATTCAGTACTAGTGATTTGTAAGAGAACTAGTGTGGAAGGAAGATGATCAGTCATTGTGTGAGATCTGGTTCACAGTGACACCACGTGAACATGTACAGAAATGCAAAAGTTCATGCAGTTTATACAAATCAATCCTGAAGTTTAAAATCCTCAGTAAACTTACATCTATAGTGGTGTCTAATCTAGGGCAATAAAAACATGATTAACGAAGCTTTTCAAGTTACAACGCACATGAATAGAATGGAAGAAACGTTTGTTAGACATGTGAAAAATAGAAAAGAAAAGGGAAAAAGATTTAATCTGGGCCTTTTGGGAGGACAGAGGACTAAAACCTACAGAATGCAATATAAAGCGCAAGATCCTTCGACAATGTGGGTTTTCAATACTAATGACATTAAAAATTAAATTTCAACCAAAACTGAAACACATTTGAAATGTACAACTTAATATCCAGTCAAACACTTCACCTGCATGCAAATAAGCACTATGAAAATGTGATACGACTTTCTCAAAAGTCTCTACTTTTCACTTTGGACAAAGTAAAAGCAGGTAAAATCAAAGCCTACCTTATCTTCACATCATCATCAAACACTTGCATGAAGGGGATCGGGATGGGGAAGGGGACAGACTTGGGGTAAGTCCGGGTTGCAAAAAATATCCACAAAATAATAATAATAATGATAATTAAAAAATCAGCATATAATAGAGAAACCGATTATGCCACTCAAGACAATGTAGCAAGCAAAAGGATACAAAGACTGTGTGATTACACAACACAAAAAGGCTAAACTTCCTTGCATTACAAAATCTTTACATGATGTACTATAATGCATGTTGAGTATATATAGAGGCTTGTGTGGTACATATCAGATGCTCCTGCACACCAATACAGACTCTGAACTATAATGACATTTATAACAGAAACAACAAAAACAGAATTATGAGCTGTACACTTTGAGAAGGCAAGTGTCCGTGCTGACACGTTTGTACTGGCAGCATCATTTAAAGAAAAAAAAAAAAAAAAAAACTCTGCATACATGGGAACCAACAACAGCAGTATGGTAAATGTGAAGACATACACACACATTCCAACCAAATAGCCACATGCTCACATTCATACAAAAATGCTGATACGTGTAATCTTTGTGAAGAAAGCTAACAGAATATGAGAAGTGTGAATCACAAGCATATGTAAGCAAAGTATGTATGTGCCCCATTATAGGAAGCAAACACGAGGAAAGAAAATGAACGTAACGGCAATGGCCATTTGCACTGACAAATGTGCACACACTCTCACATCCGCAGTTGCTTGTCCTCTTCACATACTATCTTTCTGTGGCAAACAGTCTTCTACATCATTCATAAATGCAGTTTAAACAAGATGCATTTACATACTTGCTGAAACTGTACAAAACAAATGACAGAAAATGCATTGCTGTAGTTACAAAAAATGCTGGTTGATACAAAACATGCAAGCTACCTTACAAACTTGTCAAACCTTTCAACATGGCATAAATATAAAGCCTGTGTTTGAAACTCCACTCGATCTAGTCTCTTCAACAGAGTGGTTTTAACATGGAGCAAAAGACCCTAAAACCAACTTTACTATCTTACAAAAAGGAAAGTGACACAAAGCAAGCTAATGCAAACTGTAAAGCTCACTACTGTGAATAGTTTTATGATGCACAAACTAGACCACAACGAATACTGACACCATGCATTGACAGAAAATAGGCGGAGATATAAACACTACGCTGGTATAGAGGTTCTGCACAGACCTACCCCAACAAAACGATTAAGCAAAATAGCCAGTGGAAACAACCAGCAGAAGTGGATTATTTACAACAGGATTGTGCATGTGTGAAAGAACAGAACGTATCGCAGCCATACATCACACACAATGACAGTCTAGCACCACGCGATTCCCACAGTCGCTTTGCAGGCAAAAATCCATCTACAAGTCAGCAGGATGAACTGCAGACAGCGCACTGTGTGAGTGCGACATCACCAGAAACGTAGCAATTGCAGGGCCACAGTCACTTCTCTCCCCAGTTTGGCAGACCACACGTTGAGCAGCAGATTCAGTTTCCATGCACAGATTGTCCAGTTCTGTTCAAGTATTCTCCTGTCAGATGACATCCACTGTCATATAAACCTGCTCTTTAAAGCTGAGTGGCCATCAAAAAACTATCACTGCAGTGTAAAGCCAGATTTCACATTCAAAATATAATGAAAACCAACATCACAGCCAGACTTGCATCGATTCGGCATCCTCTCCGTTTCCCACGGCAGCCTGCAGGCAGCGAAACAAACGATGCACCGAGAGCAAGGCATCACTTCACTTTATGAATGAATGGAAAAGAAATGGGCGTTTAGAATGCTGCTGCCACTGTAGTTCACTAGTGTCGTAGGTTGGGCCGGGCGGTGTTCTGCACACACAGGACGACGAAGTTGTTGTTGCAGGCGTACTCATCCTGGTCCAGCAGCATGTGTTTCATGAGCGAGCTGCCCAGACCCATGGTGCCGCTGTTCCTAGAGTGCCACCGACCGCACAATTTTCCATCAACCTTAGAGCCCTTCTTCGATGACCCATGCCAGACGATCTTCTGTGGCCTGTAACATTATCAGTTCACTTGGTCACTCACACATCAACTTTGCCACATAAAATGTCTGAGAATGACTTTTTTGTCACAAGGCATTTTACAGAAAATTTCCTCAAAAGGAATCCGAAATGAGATTGCATTTAATAGGGAGCCCGAGTTGAACCCCATCCATTTAAGAAATAATGAAGCTGAAAACCTTTACTTTCAAACATAAAGCTGTGTTTACTCCAATATCTGACTGTGGAGTAAGCCTTTATGTTCAAAGGAAAAATCACCTATAGTTGTCCTATATATGTCTCACACACTTCTGAAGTTGGGTTACAGCTAGTGCATGCAGTTTCTTTCACATCTGCCCATAGGAGTGTCTGCCTTGACACAGGTGAAATAAGGGGAATGAATTAGTGATGAATTCTGAAGTTGAGAGAAAAGGCAATCATTAAACAAAACACTCCTTCCCCCTCCCCACCCCCCCCCCCCCACCCCCCCCCCCCCCCAAAAAAAAAAGAAAGAAAAAAAAAGAAAAACAACAAAAACAACAACAACAAAAAAAGAT
The DNA here is from genome assembly GCA_018292915.2 of Batillaria attramentaria. Classification (NCBI taxonomy): domain Eukaryota; kingdom Metazoa; phylum Mollusca; class Gastropoda; family Batillariidae; genus Batillaria; species Batillaria attramentaria. Next base: position 546,635 of record JACVVK020000006.1, on the reverse strand, counting down.
GAAAGCAGTGATTATTGGTATTTTGTCTGCCTGCCAGTTCCAGTGGTAAACACTTACCATGCTGAATCATTCATGATGTCTCTGCCGTCAAAGGAGTAGATGGGAGCGTCATTGTTGAAATAGCCACCTGCACCACTCACAAGGTCCTCCCACGAGTTGAACAACATCTGGCCCTGTGATTACATCATCACAACTGTTGTCATAAGACTCACATCACAAAAATTATATAGAACTGAAGCAGAAACTGAACAGAAAGAAAATACCAAATCAGTAAGTTGATCCAATAATTATTGTTTAAATATTGGAACACATTCAGAATTTTTTTTTTTTTCACACAGCACACATGCATGCCTGCTGAATTTAATCCTGCAAAACCGTTTGTGCTGTTGCTATCCAATCCAAAGCAATCTCCACTTACCGAGCGCAGAGAATACTCCATGAGGAAAGTTCACGCTCGTTACGCATAGCTGTGCTAGTTAAAAGTTACTCTCACTGAATAAGTGACAATGTCTGACCTCTTTATTAACAATGGGAATCTGGCGATCTCTGGAATAGTAAATGATGGAGTCCAGGTTTTGAGTATCTGAAGAGAGGAATGCACGGTACGTCCCCTTCATCCCAGATCTACGAGCCTGTCGATGACACTCATAGTCTGCACCACGAATACCTCGCATCCTTCCAGACAGTGGGGTGTTCAGCGCAATCAGATGAAGCTAGAGACAAAACAAAGTTTGAAAAATGAAGCAATAGTACTGAAATAACATTTTACCTACAAGAAAAGCTCAAATAAGTGTTCCATGAAAATGTCACGAAAAATAGTTATTCTGCTTTTGTTGACAAATGCAGATGGATAACTTTTGAGAAACACGGTTTCAGGTGTGGGATGAGACAAGGGGAATAATCTGGTGAATGGTCTTGGCATCAAAATACCCATGCAGCTAATGTTGAAGCGCAACTGCAGCTACACACACATTACTATTTTCACTCGTGACTTCATTTCTTCCCCACTCCATCCAAACTATAAAAAAAAAAAAAATTAAACGAAAGGGATTGAGTGTGGAGCAAAACATACAATTAACTCTACCTGAAAAGCAAAACTTACTGTTTGAATAAATGTAAAGGACAACTGAAAAGGACTGAAAAGACTGAATTCTTTAACAAGTAAGTTTGGATAAAGAAAAAAGCAAAAAGGTCTGGAATGTCAACTGTACCGCCGGTCCTCTTGTGTAACTTGGTGGCGGAATGGGTGGTATGTCTGGCGATTGTGTTGTTGTCTGCAACAAAGATGAATCATGCACATTGTCAAACAAAGTGGACAGCACTGAATTACCTACTAAACCACTTGCTGGACCTGAGTTTTGAAAGACACTGACCAAATTCATCAACAGTGTAAGACAGCCTAGTTGTTAACAGTTCTATTACATATGGTCTGTAATGGAAAGCAAGATTACAAAAGAAGGAATTTCTAATAAGTGAACGGCATAAAGAAAATCAGCCAGTGTAACTGTGGTTACAAAACCAATTACAAGTGGGGGATTTCTTGTAATATTTGAAGATGTTAATATGAATAGCAAATACCTCAGGAAACGCTTTGCACTTACGAAAGAACTTAAACCGGCCATTGACACATTTGACTGTCATTATGCATTTTTTGTTTCCTGAGCAGTATAAACATACCAGGTATACAAGTGTCCACCAACAGTTTACATGTACATGTACAGGGATTTTAAAGTGCCCTATCATTCTTCTGAACAACCCATCAACCTGCCAACCTTCCCCTCACCCCATCCCCAAAACAGAAGAAAAACAATCCAGCTATAATTCTAGCTGCAAAGCAGTCAGCAAAAAAATTAGTTTTAGCACAAAAGTTCTGACAACAGATGCCACAAGAAAGCAGCTGACTGAGAAATGTTGATGTTATTTATTTATATAGCACTACCAGTAATTTAGTATGCAGCAAAGCAGGAATTATATCATCTCATTACTTTCCTCTGTACGCAGACATTCAGCCATAAAATGTTTTGCTGTTATCATTTTTTTTCCAGATGACGAGTCCATCTGATTGTTTTGATAAAAAAGCAAAAGTTTGCAGATTCATGGCAAGAAAGCAAAGATGCTTTTGAGATTTGCTTTGCAAAATTAAGGTGATTGTGAAGAAAAACAAGGTGAATAAAAGAAATTGTCACTCGAGGTCACTCAGTAATAAACAGCTGTAAGATTATGTGAGACAAAGGAGTGGGGTCTAATAATGATAATAATTGGTGAAGTTTTATCTTCATGGGCAAAAATGATGCTGAATGGTTTCATTTTGTTATTTAGAATTTGGGTTATAAAATGATATTTAACATTCCAAACATAAATGGCATATCATTCATAACAATAAAGCACATTTAAAGTAAAAATATAATTATGAAAATGAGTAAAGGAGTATCTCATGCACAGTTAATTTCAATTTTAAGTTAAAAAGTTAGTACATTTATAAGTGGGTACGAACAGTTGTCCTGTACAAAACTGACCACAGACCGCTGTTTTCACAACACAGAATACTGTATGTAGTACGTTCACGGTAGAACTTCATTCTTTGCTTTGCTTCCCCATCTATAACAACCATTGGACAACAAACACAAGACAGGAAGCACCTTCTGCACGTATCCAGATTATAATCCGTCCAGAGCAGAGAAAGTACTTTGGAAGCAACATAAGAATTAAGACAGAAGAAGAAATACACAGAGGAGAGAGAGTGGCTGTGTTAGAGAAGAAAAACAAAATGAGCACCAGTTTTATGGACAAACACACAATCACAGGATTCCCAGCCTAACTTCAGAAAAAGACTAACAGAAGACAGATTAGAAAGACAGTGCAACATTCAGAAACTGAGGATAACTCCTGGATACATTTTCCTGGAAATGCATTTCACCCCCAAAACTGACGCTTAGATCTGAAAGGGAAAATCTAGGGAAGGGAGTATTAGCCTGAATTAGTGCTTTGCTCACAACTGTTAGTGCATTCCTAGTCTAGAAACCTTTCCTTTCACAAAATGCAAAACACAAACTTAAAAACAAACAAAAACTCAGTTTGAAACAGTAAAAAAACCCATGCAGTGCCGGTGGTCTACCGTAGTCACTTACTGTTGTAATAACTTCAGACTGCAAGAAATGCAAAAACACAAAAACTTCACTAGAGGTGCATGACTATAATATAGCATTCACGTTGGCAATGCAGTGCATGCCAGAACTCAAACTTTATAAAACCACAACAATGCTGCTGGTGACTAGTATTCATAAGATGATAATGATGATGACGTGATGATAATGAGTGGAAATGATAGTGAGAACAATGCTGTTATGATGATTACAAACATGAAACTTAAACTCTGATGAAAGCATCTAATAACTGTCAGCATTGTGAAAAAAAAAAAAACCAAGCCAAGAAAGTGTCTGCAAATAAAGGAAAATGAAAATAAAACAAAGCATTGTTGTGAAACATTTTGCAGAATGCTTATGGTTATAACGTACCACAATATTCTAATAAACAAAACATACCAAACAAGGATAACGCAAAAAAAAGAAAGAAAAAAAAAGAAGAAAGAATTTGGGTTTTTTTTAATGTTTAAAAAAAGGAAGAAGTAAATGCACATCAAAAGCAGACTCAAGCCAACTGCTCTGAAAACAAGAGAAATGACTTCATGGAGATGGTGCACAAAGTGATAACAAGTGAAGGATAAAGTGATGGGATAAGAGGTGGTTGAGACACACTACACATACATCTCCATAATTATGTAAATGACTTTGGAAACAAAAACAAAAATAAAGAAAAAAGCAAAAAAAGAAGATGAAATATATCAGCCATCAATAAACAACCAAAAAAAAAAAACACATTTCAGCCATCTATAAAACGATAAATTTAAAGAATGTTTTCAATGAGCAAATGTTTTTTCATGAGAGCAATGAGTGATTTTTTCATTTACAAAGGCTAGTGACCCACCCTATAGAGTAAGTGACATACAAAACTAGCACTAGAGTGAAGTTTCTGAACTCATGAGGCCGGAACAAATCTGTTAAAACTTTGGAGAACACAGGTACACACACACACACACTCCAGTGCATGCACATTTACCAGCGCATTTGAACTGCATTTTAATACCCACATCCCAACCAGACAGAGAGACAGACAGAGAGAGAGACAGACAGACATTGAGAGAAAGAGAGAGAGAGAGAGTCAATTAAAAACAACAAAATTTAATAAAAACACAAGCGAAGATCGATTTCATACAAGAGTAAATGGAGTGTACAGAGACAAACACAAAATTTGTGACTGAACAACAATAGGGACCAACAACAGAAATCAGATCAGTGCTGGGAATGGTTATGAAAGAGGGCAGGAGAAGGGATCGAGAGATGGGGTGTCAACAGTGTTCAATGAATGTGGCCATTCAGAGAGAAAAAAAAAGCACCTTACTATGATGAATATATCTAAAAACAGCACCCCAAACAACTATTCCCAGTGTTGTAAATCACACTGTAGTTTTAGACAAAAAACAATACAACCCACAAGGTATTCAGTACACTTTCTATTTGATACACACACAACTGAAATAAAGCATATACCATACAAATCCCAGTTAATAATGATATTTCCACACTGACGGCATTTGCAGCACACAGAAGCGGAGGCAAGAGTTGAAATAGCAGAGCACACCAATGGCTTTGATGATGGCTTATTTTCCGTCTTTAACAACCGTTTCACTGAAAACTGCTTGGCCTTTTGGTTCATTCTTTCTGAAATAGCTTGGAAAATACCTTAGAAGCAAGTGGAGGTAATGCACAGGCATTTACTGCACAGGAGAAACTGCATCTACCACATTACATGTACACACAACAGTGTCAGAGACTGCTGGGTAAAAATAATGCAATTTTGACAAACAGAAGTATTTAGATCAACCATCTACACCTTCACCCTTGGGAAAGACAAGGAATGACTGACATGAAAAGCTGTCTGGCTGATTAGAATCTATGTTAAAATCTACCCAGCTACGTGAATTGTTTAATGAAAGATCTGTTGAGAGCAGCGAGGATTAAGTGCACACTCTGTGAAATACGATGGTGTACAATGAAGAGTGAAAGATTTGCCTGCAAGAAAAGCTGCATGGACCTAGCCAATGCTGCATGAAGCAAAACGCCTTTTCCCACTTGTAGACCAGTCCCAGCGTAGCAACATTTTGCACTGCAGCTGAGCTGATGAAGAACTGAGCAGTTTGCAAGTAACTGGAGGCAAAAAGCAGAAACTGAGGCACTGGAAGCACAAGTTACCCGATTCCGGTTATCACGTCCTCCAGTCTGCTGTCTGTTGTGGCCAGTATGTCCCCTGTGATGTCTGCGACCTGAATTCTGTGACCTTTCCTGTTCTTGTAGGCGGCGCAGCCTTTCTCGCTCCCTTTCCTCTCTTTCTCGTTGTTCACGTTCCCGAAGTCGCTTTCGCTCCTCCTGCCTTTCCCTGCGTTTTCGTTCTCTTTCCTTTATTTGACGTTCTCGTCTTTCTTGTTCTGCTCTCTGCCTCTCTTCCTCTAGCTGTCTCTGTCTTTCTAGCCTACGTTCACGCTGCTTTCTCTCCATTTCCTCTCTCTTCCTCGCCTCCTCCTGTCGTCGTCTCTCCATTTCTTGCTCGTGCTCCATTTCCAGCCGAGCTCTTCGCTCCTTTTCTCTTTCTCTCTGCCTCTCGCGTTCTCTTCGCTCTCTTTCCATCTCCAGCTGACGTCTACGCTCTTCTTCCTGTCTTTTTTGGAGCTGTAGTAGTCTTTCCTGCTCAAGCCTCTTTCGCTCTTCTTCCAATCTGTCTCTGTCCTTTGTGGCCTCATCACCTCCATGGTTACCTCCATTCAGTTGGACACCAGCTTTGTTACTAGTGCTGCTACTGTTCAAGGGAGTCTTGTCAACACCGTTGTTAATCAGAATATTTTCTGTAGCCTATATTGACAGCAATGGAAATGTTGATTAAAAACATACATAGACCCAAACCTACAGCACATTCAAACAACCACCACAATGTAATGAATGGAACTGAAGATCTCCATGGCCGGCACCAACCTGGTCAAGTAAATGGCAACGTGGGTGCACAGATTCATACAACAGTTACTGCTGTCTGCTAGTCCACGTAGGGGTTTGAGAGAAAGAGGGAACTGGCTGGACAGGCACAGCACATGATAACAATGATAACAAACCACAAAGAACATATAAAAACAATACACACACAAAGAAACAAGGCTACAATGACCCCGTCCCCCCTAAAAAAACAACAACCCCCCTCCCCAAAAACAAACAAACTCAAAACAAAAACAAACAAAAACAAAACAACCACCCCACCTACCCACCCCCCACAAAAACAACTACAACAACAAAAACCCACCAAAAAACAACAAACAAACCCCATAATAACAAGAACAACAAACCTCCAAGATCCCCCCCCCCCCCCCCAAAAAAAAAAAACCAAAAAAAACCCCAACAAGAACACCAAGAACAACAAAAACCAAAAAAAACCCAAAACACTCCCATCCAACACATATATAGAGTGGATTTAAAATGAAAGGCAGGTGCAAAGACTATCTGACAGTGCACATAACAAGTGCAATGTACTGGTATGCACGATCACTGTGCCAGCTAAACCAACTGATTTATTTCAATTTGCAATCAGCGGTGCACATTGAGCCGTCAACACACAGCACTGTCTTTCTGTCGGACCGAGTGTTTAAAATATTGTACAGTTGCACCATCATTCATGACCAAACAACAATTGAATTAATTTTCAAGGACTTTTCCATCACTGTTGAGTGCACTGCCTGATGGAGGATAAAGGCAGGAACCATGATACAATATGACTGTGCTGTGTGTGTTGGCACCTGACAAACCACAAATCACGAACACACCATGTGCAGACAGGATACCTTCAGGTATCAGCAGCACACACAACATACATGCATACACCACGGTACATCTTTGTCACCTCCACTGAAGCCATGCTCCGCAAAAAAAAACCACCTTTACAAGTGATATCCCACTGCTTAGTTCACACTGCTCCAACCCCACTCCCCACCACAAATGAGGAAACACTTTTCACTTCAGTTGTATTATAAGACAGAAAAGATGGAAGGTGGCAGTTTGTGAAAAGTAGATTACTCAAAAGGCGTACACGAATTCTGTATTTGTTTAGGGATAATGGTAGCAAGGAGAAAGCAAAAGATTTATGAGGCAAATGATGATAGTAAAAAAAAGAGTTCTGAGGAATCCGTTCCGAAATAAGTACATTATATACATGTACTTGTATATTCATGAAGTTATGAAGTCTCTGTGTTTCATGGGCGCATGAAAGTCAGTGACATGACACCTTTTGTGTGTGTGTGTGTGTGTGTGTGTGTGTGTGTGTGTGTGTGTGTGTGTGTGTGTGTGTGTGTGTGTGTGTGTGTGTGTGTGTGTGTGTGTGGTGTGGTGTGGTGTGTGTGTGTGTGTGTGTGTGTGTGTGTGTGTGTGTGTGTGCCCGACTCTGTCCTGAAACTAGTGAAAAGGAATGCAGACACAGAAAGACAACAATGATGACTTCTGAACTTATGCAAAGTGTGAGGCGCTCTTTATCTGCATACAAACATTGGTGATCATAAGAATGACGAGAAAATGAAAATATTTGGCTTACCGGAGGCTGTGGACTTGGCAATGGTATCAACTGACCAAGCTGTGAAGAATAAAAACATGGCATGTACTCATTGCATAAGCTTGCTAGGTCCCAGTTGGAGACAATAATTCACATACATGATTGTTAGTGTCCCTCCCCAGATGCATTAAAACAGATGAAAATTGAGTCAGGTCTACCACTTTACAAATTGCAAATTCAGCTGTGGCAGCTCCTAGATACCAACCATACTGGAGCCCTAAACAGAACATTAAACACAGCTGCCAAACCCCAGAAAGTCAACAATCATACTCCAGGGTGGGGAAAGTACAGCAGTCACCACTGCGGCAGGTGCCAGTGAACGGTACAAAACAGAAGTTGAAAAATTGGCGGCTTTCAGAATTTGGATGGTATGAGTTTAACACAAAGATTTTAACACAAAGACTTGGATCCGACCCTTTGATTTTACAAATTAATGACCCTATGAATCTAAAGATGAGGGCCAAAGTGACCCTCAGTTTTGAAAGCTATAAGTTACACTGATTTTCTTGCACACTCGTGTGCCACCTGCGAAAGTTTTGCTATGCAAAGCATACATCCGTATCTGGTAAACTTGGATCAGGCGTGGAACTCAGTGGGAATGGAACTACACTTGTTTTTTGGGTTTTTTTTTGTCTTTTTCCCCTGAAATTCCAGAAATCGTATTTTGGCAGTGATAATCGTGTTATATATTTGATCCCAGAAATAGTAGAAAACACAAAAAAATGCGGACAGTTAGCAGCTATGATTAAGACATACCTGTATATATCTCCAGCCTTGTTTAACCCGGAGATATGCAAGCTCAAGATCAGTAACGTAAGCCATAGTCCCCTCTGGCATGTTGTAGGAGACTTTCAGCAAGGCATCCATGTTGGCGAAAACCACAGGACCCTGAAAGAAATACCCGTGACCCATATATCCTGTTGAAAAGTCCATGACACAAAAAATACCAGTATCAGTTCAACAGCTATGCAGAGCCTAAGGGCATCTGAGACCATATTGTGGTGACTCTGGCTGGCGTATTTGCTTTTGTAGTAGTATACTGCACTCTGAGTATATGATGTCATTTGGTTGCGGACTGAGGACTAGCTAGACAACACTGATTGGTGACTATTTTTAGAAGCTTTGTCTATAGTCTCAATCTGTTCAGGAATCGACCATAGGCTCAAAGAAAATCGTATTTCTTTTATATTAGAGGCCACAAAGTCACTAAAATGGTCAACTGAAACATCCTTTTATCTGGCAAACAGCCTTAAAAGCTTTGAAAGCAACAGTTTTCCATCTCAGTGGCATTACAAGCATAGAGGCTTTTATTTTGTCCTGAATATTTTTCCCTTTGGCACAGAAACGGTAGGACATATGTCCACATTGATCAGAAAGTAACATCCTGAAAATGAACTGGTCTATGACTGATCTCTGACATGGGTATGAAGCACTGTTCTGCAAAGGTTACTGGTAACCTTACGTAATTATGCACACATCTTTATGCTCGTTCCCTATGCACATCCTTGGGAGGAAAAAAAATGTGTAAAATGACACAAACACACTCAGTGAAACACAAGCCAAAAGAGATCAGATTACCATCTGACTTTTGTACCACTCAACCACTATTACAGGTCATGGTTTAAAAATCTGTAATCCACCACATTTGGTATAACATTTGTACCAAAGAAAATCACATGTAAATTATGGATGTACCTAAACAGTGCACATGCACTACGCCTAGTAATGTTCCAGTAGCATCTTCTGGCCAAAGGATTTACATCAAGACATGATGCAAAAAGCAGCTAAAGAATAATTTACGTCACTACATGATGTGGTTTAACCTCATACAAAAATGCGGACAAAGGGGCTCCGCACTGCCCCTGATTCTGTCAAATACATCATACTTGTTTGTTTCAATTGAAAAACTGCCCATAAAAACTTGCAGTTTTTCAGTCAAAATTTAAAAAAAAAACACACAAAAAAACACTTGTGTGGTGTATTTTCCCGTAATCGGGGGCACCTCATTGTGAAAACTATATACACTGCTAAACTAGCTACTCACACCAGCGGTCACTCCGATACCAGAGCCAGGCCCTGGTGGTCCTGGAGGTCCAGGTGGACCAGGCGGACCTCGCAGCTGTATTCCACCACTGATGGGAAAGTCCCCGGAATAGCCTGGAGGACCAGGTGGTCCTGGAACTCCAATACCAGGAGGTCCGGCAGGTCCGGCAGGTCCTTGCGGTCCTTGTCTGCCACGCGGACCCTCCTGCCCGATGCCTGCTGGGCCACGTGGACCCTAACACAAAACCAAGACAGTACTTCAGAAATATTTCCCTCCTTCAAAAATCTATAATTATGTTAAACAAGCAGCCATTAGGCGTTATGTGTGGCTCAGGAGCCTTTGGTATATTTTTTAAAGTTTAAATGAAAAGGTCAAACATTTATACAATAGTGCAAAGCAGCTGTTGCTGAAAGTTACTGCTTAAGCAAGTTATGTTTTTTCTTGTAGAATATGATACATGTACCAATTTCACGTTCCTTGAATCCACTCACCCTTTCTCCAGGAGGTCCTTGTGGACCAGGTGGACCTGGTGGACCTCTCAGAACCACCTCACCATCACCGCTACCGATGCCCACACCTGACAACCCAGGAGGACCAGGAGGACCTGCAGGGCCACGCAGACCTCGTTCACCCTGGATACCAGGCAATCCCTGCCCACAGAAAATGGGTGCGCACTGTCAAGACTCTTTTCATATTACAGCAGGAATAGCACAGAAAACTAAGTAACAATTACCCTTGACAAACACCTAACACTAACTGCAAATTTATCTAACAGTCTTTGTAGATAATAAAGATTCTTTTGTATGAGAGTTCATACAACTTTGTTTTCTAAAACACGCAGTACAAAAATCCACAAATCAATACCAGGGTGGAATTTTTTTTTTACATAACTGCATTTTAAGAATAGCACAGGATGCCTTGCAACATACACTTCTCCTGTACTGTTTTCAAAATGGAGTTACTCCAAAATGTATTGTATATGAATTATGACAACAGCTATAACAATTCCACAGTACACAGTGACAGTAAAGAGAAAAAAAGTAGTAAGTCAGGCAAGCCTACATGAGAATAACTCTTATCTGAATTATGGTTCTTTAAAAGGGAGAGGAAAACCTGCTGACATGGTGTTCAAACGTGAGGTAACAGACCACCTACATTCTGTCCGGGACGACCATCTTCGCCATCACGTCCGTCACGTCCAGGAACTCCAGTCTCTCCTTTCTGTCCCTTCTCCGCTACAAGCACACAGAAAATACTTTGTGTTCAAGGTGTTACGACAGAGATTTTTTTTTTTTTTTAAAGATCAGTCCAGTATTAACTGACCGTCAATGTATTTAATGTGTGGGATCACATCTTCAAAAGGGGGAAGGATACATGTAAAATGTGGCGCAAGATATTCAAACCCAGCGTACATTTTATGGCATGCTTGGCTGCGGTTATCGGCAAGGTGAGTTAGTTAAGCACTTTGGTGGTTTTACACATATCAATGTTAAGAAAAAGGTAAAATGAAGTAGTTATCAGCAATAAACAGATGTACATGTATACAATTACAAGTAATGCAGTATTGCCAAGGCCTTTCAAATGGCGACTCCTAACAATTCAAGTAACAGTTTCATTATCACTTAGGGAAATTAAATGTTAAAAGTTTATTTTAGACAGGAACTTGAAATTTTGAAAGTTTATTTGTGTGTGTTTGTTTTGTTATTCCTCTCTGTCTATACATGTATTTCCAAAACATTTTATAACTACAAGAAACTAGAAAAGAAGTGCTCAACAAATTAAACCTATAACAAAGACCTTTAGCAGAAAAATTAAGTGAATATGCTATATAGACTGCATACAATGTAACAGCAGGGAAAAGTTTTTATGCAGAAGCAATTTTAAAAACACACATGGGTTTGTACAAACTGTGCAGAGAAGTTCCATATTTGCAGTGTGTATGGTCATTTAATTTTGGAGGAGGAGGAATACACACAGTACATGTGATGCAAAAGTGTACTTAAAAATCATGCTTAAGGTACAAGATTATATGCTGTATACAGTATAAATTTTGTTTGGTAAAGTTTAAATTTATAAAAGAAATCTTTCATCGAACGAGTACAGTAGTTAATTGTAACAGACATGTATGCAGTGTTTAAATTTATTAGCAAAGCCAGCAATGGCATCTTACAATATAATTATTTTACATTGTTTCAGTCTGGGTAGTTTAGAAATTGCAGCTGTTTAGTTACGTGGCTAAGTGAGGTGTAAGCCACAGACACAGAAGACAAATGGTCATCAAACATAAACAACTTAAACAAGTTTTAACAGTGTAGACAAACACACGTGGGCAGACAGACAAACACACAGAGAGACGTGCGGAAGAACAAGCAAGCAGGACCCACCAAGCACAATGCCAGGCTCACCACCAAAGACAGATGGAGGACCTGGTGGGCCAGCTGGCCCGCGTAAGCCTGGGCTTCCATCTTTACCCGGGATTCCATCCCGACCTGGTCGACCTGGTATACCCTGTAAGATACACACAATCAACATTGAAAACGGTCTGCTTAAAGTAACCAGTATCTGTGACAGTGAACTTAGGAAGTGTACCTCTCTAACAAGTCAGTTTTAAAATGACTTCAACTGGGAATGTTATGCACCCATAAAACAGTGTATCAGATTTTTTATCATGTGTTTTCATTAAACTTTGTTCTGCATCTCTTCTGTAAAACTCCTGTGACTTCACGTGTGAATCAAGACAGGTACACAAGTGGAATTAACACAATGTGTCATGAACCATGTTTATCATATCTAAGTAATCGGACTGACCGGCTCTCCCTTGGGACCAGGAATGAAGACACCACTGCCTTGACCTGGGTCTCCCTTATCTCCCTTGATACCGATACCTGGCTCTCCTTTACGTCCACGAATACCTGGCCGTCCCTGTGGGTTAAAACAAAACCCGTATATGGTTAAGTGAACATCTTGACACGTACAAGCATGCTAAAGAGTATCTTATCGACACACAACCTGTTACTGTAAGAGTGGTTTATGGATGGCATCCACCAGAAGCTGCTATATGCAGCATGAAAGGTCAATAAATCATGCGAGGAGTAACTGTAGGAGCATGAAAGGTAACTAAATGACGCAAGGAGTAAGACGTACTGGGAAACCTGGCATGCCCATGTCACCAGGAGGTCCAGGGAATCCTCGAGGTCCCATAGGTCCAACATCACCAGGTTCGCCCTGCAACAGACAAAGAACTCTTTATACACGGAGGGACGCTAACTCTAATTATACCAACTGTAGATGAAGGGGGGCAAATTCTGGGACAAATGAACCAACCATTCATCATCTAATAAAAATAAAATGTATAGATATATACACGTGTACCACCAAGGAGGACCAAAAGTGTAGGACACCAGTAACCATTTGGGCTACCAGTTGTGTGGATACTGGGAGCCTGAATATATGTTTGATAGCCCAAACAATATTTTCACAGCGTGTGTGTGTGTGTGTGTGTGTGTGTGTGTGTGTGTGTGTGTGTGTGTGTGTGTGTGTGTGTGTGTGTGTGTGCACTCCTGCTTTGCAATGTGCAGTGAGAGGAATGACGCACATGATGTGGGAACCGTTTGCATAGTGAGTGCATATTGCACTAAACTGGAATTTGTTAATGCTGTCTTGTGAAATTCATTTGACATTTGGGCTACAAAAAAACAGAAAATTGGAACATCCGACATGAAATCTTCTTGCATTTGGTGACAGGCAAGTGCTTTTGGTCCTTCCTTTGTCACATGAAGTAAAATCTTTGAATATGAATATCATTAGGCAAAAAAATCAAATAATAATAATAAAAAAGGCCAGCTAATCTGGCAAAGCAGATTCATGATTAAATGTTGTGAATGTACTAAAAATGATAATTTCACACTTATGAGCGTGTCCTCTCCTTAGGCTACTGCTTCTTAGGAACTACATGTATACACAATTATCAAAATATCATTACATGTGAAAATGAGCTGTTGTTTTAGGGAACGCAGAAGAAGAAGAAGAGCTGTTGTTTCAAACCTTTTCTCCCTTGATCGCCACAACTTCACCACCAGATCCAGAGACAGTGCCAGGTAGACCAGGAGGACCAGGCAAACCATCACGGCCAGCATCTCCTTTGTCTCCTTTCGCCCCCTATGACAAGACAGCAAAGAATGCTACAGACACAGGCTCTCATGCGCAGGCGACAAAGAGGAACTGCTCACTGAAATTGGTATGTCTTAGGTTTGCATGCAAAAGTAACATGTTGAATGTTTCTTCATTTTATCAGTGTCATGAAATATCAACCTACAGTACAGGTTTGGAAAATCACCAAAGTTTCAATTTATACTGATTTAAGTAAACTTGCCATCACAACTGAATATACTGCATGAACAAGGCATAAGGTAAAAGATATATTCTAACGGATCAACTCACCACTCAAACCAGATTTTTCCCCTTTTTTTTCTGTCTAGTGAACATTGTATGTGTACCTTATACAGTGACAAAGTCACTTACACTGGGTCCTACGAGGCCAGGTTCACCAGGTGCACCAGGAATACCTGGTGGTCCCGGACGACCCACATCACCAGGGTAACCAGGTGTACCAGGAACTCCTGGAGGACCAGGCTCACCTCTTGGTCCAGGAAGACCCTTCGAGCAACAAGAAACTGGTCAATCACAGGAGCAGTAATCAAAGGTTCAACAGAGTGGCACACGAATAACAACAAAAAAAATACAATACTTATTGAACATTCTACTCAGACCATAGACAGTGTACTCAGAAAATGCTAATTTTCTAACTGTTGCACTGCAAAAAAGTGAAGATATATTGTTTCAAAAAATCTTTTTTACTTAAATTTAAAACATCCAACACACAGTGAGCTTGGACAGACAATAACAAGTACATGTAGCACGCATGAAAGTTCACCAAGATGTCAGGGCATATGCTGCCCTCTAAAAGCTGTACATGCAAGTGCCATGTTCTGAAATCGCAAGATTTGGAGTCATGTCCATGCTGCATTCATACAGATACCAAAAATAGTCAAATGTTATTTTGTCTGGTCCTCGTCTACTATATTAACTCTTTCTACACCAGCTGTGCAGAGGGGGTTTTCTCCCCTCAGACCAGCTGTGCAGGCAGCACTGGATGTGAAACTGGGTTACTGTAGTAAAACTGCTGTAACGTTGGAAATATTCCTTTGAATGTCACCAAATTTTAGGATAGTACAGAAAAAAGGCTAATGTGTTTATGGCAGATTTTTTATCAATTTTTTTATATTGCGTGTGTAACTGTGTGTTTGTTTTGCTGTATGCATGTAAACAAACAAGTATGTTTGAAATGATTTCATTGAACATTTATAGATAACAACCAGCAAACCGCTTCAGTGAAGTTTCATCTTCCTCTTGCAAATTAAGTGTAAATTCAATATCCCAATCGTCTTCATCGCTGTCATAGTTCGTAATGAACTCCGCTGCCTGCTCACAATCAAACCACGCTCTTCGCCTCGCCATGGTGTGAAAAAAACTCCGAGAAAATTTGCTTCTTCTTCGTTTTGAACACAACACACTGCATTCCTGCTTCCATAAACAGTTCGGAAGTGGGTGAAGTGAACCGGTTAAGAAATCAGCAGGCTTGAGCCATACGGGAACCTTTTCAAAGTTGGAATAGCCGCGTACGAGTATACTCGTGCCTGGTCGGCAACGGATGAACACGTTGGTACGAGTATACTCGTGCTTGGTGTAGAATGAGTTAAGAAGCAAACCAGTTCTCATATCCCTCTGCCTATTTTAAAAAAAAACCCAAAAGCAACAAAAATAACATTTATTTTTTAGAGTAAAAAATAAAACAAAAACAACCGAGTGCATGTATCGGAACAGGCAAACTGAAATACTTACAGGATCACCTTTCTGTCCTACAACCTCAATGTCGTCACCAGACCCACTAGCGCCCACCACGACAGGACTGCCTGGTGGGCCAGGAGGACCTGGTGGGCCTTGAAGTCCTGGAAGTCCGCGTTCTCCATCCCTACCATCTCTACCTGGCTCACCAATACCTGGAGGGCCGATGTCCCCCTGTCACCAACAAGATCGGTGTTACAAGTCTGTCAATAGTAGCAGTGTAATTCAACTAGTTGAAAGAAATTTCATCTGCAGAAGATCTGGAGATCTCTCCATCTAATAGATAGTTGTGAATTTTAGATAAATGGCAGCTTTACAACCGACAGCAAAGTTCCGTTGTTGTTGGGTTGTTGTTTTTTTCCGAAACCCTGCATAGTTACACAGAAATCGCACAAAAAAAGTGGCATAAAAATCTTTCTCCTTTTCACTTTCTCCATCCGGACATTTTCTGCGCCAATTCAACGCGGGACTTACATGGTCGCCTTTGGGTCCTTGTAATCCAGGTAGGCCTGGCACACCTTGGGGCCCGATCTGACCTGGCTGCCCAGGTACACCGGCTTCTCCTCTCACACCAGGTATACCAGGCTCTCCATCAAAGCCCTGTCACACACACGGTTCATTTGAAAATAAGCATTAAAAAGTATTTCCCCTCAGCCTGAAGTGTCCCCAACTTTCAAAAACAATGTAATGCTGCAAAGAAGACACAGGGAAAAAAAGTGTTAAAAGGACACTTAAGACGTATGAAATAACAGCCTTCTGTGGGCTAGCAAATACAAGGGCCAAAATGCAACATCATACAGACAACACATTCCTGTCATGTGGCAATTTACATAAAAAGAAAAATAGAGATCTAAGTCTTTGCGGAGCTCACTTACTTATTTAGTTATGGTGTCTGTTCAACATTTTTTTTCCCCACATTCTGATAGTTGCTCATTCCAAGGTACACCAATGTAAAGATGATTTTGATGTTCACATAAAGAGGACATGCATCCCTAAAAAGAGAGCTTCTCTGGTCTACAAAATGTAATGACAATGCTTTACGCATGTTTCACGTATGTCAGCATACAAAGAAGAAAGAGACTGCTCATGCATAGAATAACAAGCCCCGAAATCATTTATCTAAGACAGGTTCGTGAAAATGGTTCTCTAAGCAGTTATCGCTGAAAAACTGTTGGTTTTAGGAACCAAATGCTCTTTACTACATCCTTAACTTCTGCAACACAGCAAGCTTACCCGTTCGCCTTTGGGCCCGACTTCTCCTGGAGGTCCAATAGGTCCACGCGGTCCTGGTTCACCAGGTTGTCCACGCAGTCCAGGGATGCCAGGAGGTCCCTGAGGTCCACGAGGTCCAGGAGGACCTTGTATTACCTACAGAAAATTTTTTTATCAGTGTGGTTCTTAGTATGAAAGTGTAATACGTTGTAAAAATCAATAAAAACAGTAATAATGATTTTTTTTAATAAGAACCATGTATATATTGCCCCCTCCCTCTCCATCCCCCTTTTTTCCTGATTCTTCTTGACTATGTGGAAATACTTTATGCACTGGACAATGGTTGGTGGAAATACTTTATGCACTGGACAATGGTTGGTTGTCTTGAGGTTTTTAATTGTCATCCTGCCATATTTTTCATGAACACATCTCAGGCAAAGTAAAGTACAGTCTGACTCCATCTGCACATGTTCATGTATTGTCCAAGAAATTAAGCCACAATCCTTTCTGATCGAAAACCGTGATAATATGGAATACACCCTCACATAAACATGAATATTGTAACTGATGGACTGCTGAGGAGGCCTGGCCCACCCATTATAATCAGCAGGTCATACTTCTCCAAATGTGCGTACCTCCCCATCTCCATCCCCACTTCCAAAAAATACACCTCCACCTCCACCTCCGGGTGGTCCAGGTGGGCCAGGTGGACCAGTCAATCCAGCTGGGCCAGCTGGACCAGGCAAGCCATCCAGACCATCACGACCGGGCAGGCCACGCTCACCATCAAGACCTGGAGTTCCTGGAAGACCAGCTGGACCCTGAACAAACATGAGTAGAAAAAGGAAATGTTTTAGTTCAAGTTTATAATGTGACATTAAATTCTGGATGTATGCTCCAACTGTCACTAAGTGGGCTTGGAAATTAACGTTAACTGAGACAGCCACTCAGCAACCTATCAAAAAAATCTAATGCCTGGTAGAAAATTAGGCTGTAGCATCACAAACAAGCATCCACACACTGCAGAATATTCCTGTGCCATTGTGGCACACTGTAAAGTATTTCTAGACATACAACCATCCCGTACCTTCAACCTCCATAATGCTCTTCTGCCGCTAAGCCATTCTCAAAAGAACATGAACAAAAACTGCTTGAAAACTCCACGATGTATTGGTACCACAGACCTCTACTTCATACTTTTTCAGACTCTAAGTGAGATGGAGGCTTTGAAGTTGATACAATATACATGTACATGTACAACGCACAGCATGCAGAAAATAGTATAAGAATTAAATGTAAAGCAGGACTTCTTTTAGATAATTCTGGATGACACCAGTGACAGTGTTTGGCTGTCTCTGATCATACTCACAGCTTCTCCCTTTGGTCCCTGAATTCCTGGCTGTCCAGGTTCACCAGGTGGTCCAGACAGACCCTGACACACAATGGAGGAAGTGATTATTTTCTGATCCTTTGCATGACACACGGTATACTCAAGCTGCTGTTCTGCTGCCCACATCAATGTTTACTAGCACTTCAAGACTAGCTAGTCTCAGCCCTTCATCTTGAAAGGAAGAGACAACGTGGCACTGAAATTGTGCCTCAGCATACATGTGAATTGTAGTGGTTACCATATAAACTTTAAAAAAAAAAAGGGCGTCACTCTAAATATACTAAAATACAAGCACACAAGTCGTCATTCACATGAAAATCATACCGTGATGCATTTGTTGTAGCACAGATTTAGCATAAAATCGACAATACAATTATCAACAACAGCACAACCATATTATGTTTGTAGCATTGCTGAAATGAAAAGTAAAGGTTTGAAACACAAGAAACAACACAATCACACTGATCTCACTGTTGATGTCTACAATGCCAATGGGATGAAAAAAGCAGAAGCAAATTAAAACTAGCATAAAAGTAGAGAAACCAGAATGTCATAAAATAAAGTGAAACTGCTGTTTTTCCTCATTTTAAAGCAACATGCAAACGTAGTATACACCTAAACAATGGAGCATGCAGTAATGCTGGATAACAATTATTTTCCTCTCTCATTTTATATTTTCATTTTAAACAGAAAAAGCACCACACTGAAGCAATGTCCTGGAATACCAGTGAACACAGTGCACCACAGTAAAAGTCCAGTCCAAGGACAAAAATGTAATCTCGTGATAAAGGTGTCCCACTACTGAAATTCCACTCTTAGTTTTACGCTTCGGAAAATTAGAAGATACTTGCAATCAGTAACAATACAAGAAAACTGCTCCAGAAAAGTAAAGAAAAGAAAGAAAATAATGTGTACTCTATAAGCTGGACATCTGCACAAACTAAACAAAGCCAAGCTAACACTCACACAGGAAATCACCTGCTGTCATCTGCTGCCATATGATTGACCAAGACTAGTTAGGTATTGTAGTACATGTACTAATATGCTGGTAGGTATACTGTCAAAATTAAAAACACCTACCTGAAAAATACTGAAGAAGTGGGTAAACTTAGCTCTAGCTCATTACAAGAATCATTTAGTACTCTTGCTCCTTACAATGTTGACTCATTTATATTGACTCATATAAAGATAAGAAGTTAATGGGGTATATTTTTAACCCTTTCACAACTTTTGTCACTGACCAGCACCTGCTGGTAGACAACCGCCATTGCTGACCGGCACCTTTTTGCAGACAATTGAAGGTGCTGATTGGCAACAGGAAGCAGTGGAGAAACTGAACATGAGAAAGAAATATCTTCTGATACGGGGCCTTGAAGGTTGGAAAAGACCCCTTCGTCAGGAGGGAAACCTCATTAGTATTTAGGCTCAGGAAGGTTTGAATGAGATTGGTTGAACAGTGCTTGAGCTATAGCTTTTCAAAGTTAAGTACTGCAGAACGGGCCTGCACTGCCAGTTCAAGGAGGAATGCTGCTGCTGCAGGCTGAGTGTCGGGCGCTTAGTGCTGGAAGCATAATCATTTGTGAAAGGGTTAAATCATACTAAGTCTCTATGAAGAATTCTAAAATAATGAAAAGCCTGCATTTGTCATAACAGCAACTCATACTTAATTCTTCTCCCCCTGAAAAAAGAAGTAAAATTGTGAACAATAATGTACACTTTGAAATATAAGAATCACAAAGCCCTTACAAATATCATTGCCATTAGATAAATTGTAACAAATCCTTACAGGTATGCCAGGACTGCCAGCAGCTCCTGGTAAACCATCTCGTCCTGGAGGTCCCATGGGTCCAACCAGTTCAGATGTGTCCCCGTCAAAGGTACCGGGCTTTCCAGGTGATCCGGGCACACCAGGCACACCGGGTGGTCCCATCAATCCGCGGGGGCCCTCCGGACCCATTGGACCCATAGGTCCAACAGGGCCAATTTGGCCCCTTTCTCCCTTGGGTCCTGGAGGGCCAGGGACTATTTCTCCGTCACCAGAACCTGACTCAAGTACCATGCCGGGCGACCCGGGAGGTCCGGGTGGCCCAGGCGGTCCTGGCTGGCCTGGTATGCCCGGAATACCTGGAGGTCCAATCACCGCATCTCCCTGCAAGTACAGAAAAAAAAATTATTCCTCTTTCCACAGTAGTGTGTTTCAAGGTCTTTAAATATATCGATGATCTACACTTATGTTTTAGCCACAGATTACGGAGACTAACAAGGGGAAAAACTTTGCATGGATTGTCAGGTTTGCAACTTTAAAAACTGAAGGATGCTTGCTCCAGTCAAATCTTGCAATTATGGCAAAGAAATGTTCCTCATGTAACTTACCTTTGCCCCAGGAATGCCAGGTTCACCAGGAATACCCCTTTCTCCCGGAGGTCCTGGAATTCCGGGGAAACCAATCCCAGGCTCTCCTGGTTCTCCCTTCTGACCGCCACCTAAATCCATCTCTGGTATTACGTCCAATGACCCTGGCCGGCCAGGGGGTCCAGGTGGCCCTGGAGGTCCACGCACTGTAAGTCCAGGCTGGCCCTGAATGTCAAAC
Organism: Batillaria attramentaria; assembly: GCA_018292915.2. Classification (NCBI taxonomy): domain Eukaryota; kingdom Metazoa; phylum Mollusca; class Gastropoda; family Batillariidae; genus Batillaria; species Batillaria attramentaria. The sequence continues at coordinate 525,797 of JACVVK020000006.1, read as the reverse complement.
AGAGTTCCAGAGAAATGTAACTGTAATGGCTCATGAAAATTCACTGAACAAGTTTCTTAAGTTTCTAAAAGTAAATTGAAAAGGAAGTATGCATGTTATCCAAAGAATAATGATGCCATAAGACTTATCTGCCTCATGTCAGTTATCTTTTGATTAAGAAACATGGTGGTGATACGTGGACAGATGGAGCTGATGCATGCAGTACTCACTGGATCACCAGGGTCTCCTTTTTCACCCTTCTCACCATCCTTGCCAGGCAGACCTGTGACACCAGGTTGTCCGACCTCTCCCGGCTCTCCCTTCTGACCAGGTACCCCATCCTCACCGGGCACACCAGGATCACCTGCACACACAGAGGAACAGTAGATGTACAATACAGTACATGGTAAGATGCTGCACTGCTTCTATACATCTCTGCATCTATATTTGTATCATTTTTTTTTTTCATGGTGAAATGTTTATTTCACACTGCTCGGTCAGACAAGGTGAATAACAACTGAACAAAGATGCTCTTGAGAAACTATTCCATGATTCAGTCTGAGTGTGTTCAGTCTTGTAAAATGCTCATGTATCATCATTTTGTAATGGGCCCAAGTGCCACGAATTTGTTAAGTAATTCAGCCCCTTCACCATTTCACAGCAGACACCAGGGTATTATGTCAGCAGGTAATTTGTATACTTGACAAATACAAAAAGTTTCCCTCCAGTCACTGTACAGTAAAAAAAAAAAAGAAAAAAAAAAGAAGAAGAAAACATGAACACACAAAAAAAGACCTTACCTTTTGCTCCACGAAGAATATCAATATCTGGAGGTGGGGGTGTGATGAGTGGTGGTGGGACACCAGGAGGTCCCTGGTCGCCTTTATCACCTTTAGGTCCTGGAAGACCCTGCTCTCCTTGATCACCTTTCTCACCTTTAATTGTTTCACCGGGACGCTCCTTAAGAAAACACCAGTATGGATGTTTATCAAGTGAACTCATGTTGTGAAAATCAAGAGTAATATTCAAGGTTTGCATCTGTTCCTAGTTTTACTGCCACTCTTTAAACATAGCTGAGTCAAACAGTTGAAAGAGCAAAAACAATCAACAAAACTAAATGAGCACACTGGTTGTTTGACTGAGGACAGAGCGTAGTACATGTAATGTTGATAGTGATGGGAAGGACATTGACTGAGACAAGGGTGGTAAGACTTAATGCTTTCACTGCCAGATTTGCTGCCTGGGTTGGCTAGGCTCTCAGTTTTATTGTATTACTGCGAGCATAGATTAGTAATATCTGGGGAACAGACTACAGACTCAGTGCATGGTTAATTCATGGGAGCAAGCTGTTCAGCATTGTTGTAGAAATGCAAATGACTGTCCTAACTTCCATGAAGACGTTCCTTACCCTAGGGAAGGGAGTAAGAGTAACGAGAGGTGGCTGTTCTATCACCACGGTGCCTGATCCCGATCCACTGATCTCCTGTTGACAAGACAATCACAGATTCATTTTAGATTTTTTAAGCAAGACACAAAATTATTTACGCATCACAGAACTGAACACAAAGTTATTAGTATGCTAGGACTCAAAATCACCTTAACAATATACCAAAGTTTTATTAGGGTTACCATGTCAGCATGTTTTGGTTTTCATGTGGTGCATGCAGTCATCAAAGGTTCCAAACTTTTCACTACATGTAATTTCTGTTGGCATATATTTCTTTATACACATAGAGTCAGCTGATTTGAATCAGCCTATTAGTTGCTGAACACCTTGAAAACATTCCTCAAACTGTTATATGTGCTGTGTATGAGCACCTAACAAAGATAAATAAATGAAAAGTAACACAGTTGCTTCCCTTCCTCCAAGACCAAAATGTAGGAACCTACAGATGCAATTGTTGTTGGACAAATGGAATGTCAAGGTCTGGCTGTGACTTTTGGGGCACGTTGATATGGCAAGGCAGGGTCTTTAACATCACAAATAATGTTCTCCATTTCCCAGCCAAAACAAATACAGTAACAACAACAACAAACTTACAAAATCACAGTCTTCATCTTCTGCATCCCTCGGGTCCGCAGACACTTTTAATTCTTGTATACCACCCTGCAAAACAAGAACAGAATTTTAATGGCGAGTCACAGAAGATCTATTTAAAATTTATGTACGCACTGTGTGTGTCAAGAACAATATGACTTCAATATTTGATTATTATTCCAAGAAAGGATACAGCTCCAGTCTAAGTAAAGCTGATCTATATTCAAAGGAATAGTAGAACACCCTAAACACAAACGTGAGGGTTAAAATGAGAGACAGGAGAAAGTTTGACAAATAAAGGCAAGATTAAACAGTCATAGATGTTTTTTTTTTTAGCAGGGGTATTGCGGAAAACCATGTTCACCTACGTGCACTGATCAGATCTGTTTATTAAGTGACAACGTAATCCGCGTGGGGGGTCGTGGAAAGAAACAGTGTGTGGTGCTTGATTTTGATGAGTCTCGACAGGACTACAACAACCAGAGTCCCCCCTCCAGGACGTCGCGAGCCCATAACCAGGTCAACCCAGCACATAGTAAAGTATTTACGTCTCGGCCAAACTGACAGGGTGACAATGCGCCTGACATGTGACCCGTTGGCCCACTTCCTCCAACGTCTCTGCTTTAAGTTCCACTAACCCTGTTGGCAGTCCCGATTTCTCTTGGACAAGGGTACTGCCAGGCACTCGGCAAAGGCATTAGTGTAGCAGAGTAAGCCTTCAAGTACTGGTCCGAGACCGAATGTGACATGGACAGCGATAGCGTGTTAATGGAAAGGTAGAGTGGCGCATTATCAGTGACGCACACGCTGAGTGTTCTCGCAGTCATGGTCAAACGGTCAAAGCTACACTTGTCTGGCTGGTACTGACCCGTAGGCCTGAGGCAAATCCCTCTCTCTTTCTCCTCTCTCTCTCTACCACACACACACACACACACACACACCGTTTCTTCTCAGATTCAGCAATTTACAGACGTACTGCCTTTGTTTTTACAAAAGCAAACATACAATATGTCAGTTCTGCCACAATAGTGACACTGCCGGGCCGACACTCAGTGTGGGTGAAAGACTAATGATCAGGTTACATTTTTGCATTAAGGAGGTTGTGGGGTGGTATCACAGTGCAGCGGTTTTGTGGCGCACACCTTGAGTCAGGCTGACATTCGCGGTCATGAAGTCAGTCTTCATGTTTCGTTCTCCCGAACCGGCTTCAGTGACGATGACAAAGTAATATCAACTATCACGGACCGTCACCGACATCAAAACCGGCAACCCGGCGGCACCCGACACTGAATTAAATACAAGTAAACGGACACGAACTCCATCCACACTACAAACTGCAGAGTCATAATGATGAGACTAAAGGCACTATAAAATTACATCTGTTGCATTATGTTTCAGTATTACGCTCGTTCGGAGGCCATGTAATGCACGGCCGTAACAGATGACTGCGGCACGATCCCGTTACCGAAACCACGGCATGCGGTGTAGAATCAGAATGCTACTAGAAGTGTGAGATGTCAAGAATGCAGACTCGAGTATTCTAGTCATGTTCACGACAATAGACCTGCTATATGAGTCCACCAAGCCGATTTCAGTTTTTCCCCTTCCCCGAACTGATTTTCTCAGTGTGGGACTCGTGTGGACCCGAAAAGTCCAGCGGAATGACAAGGTGCAAACTAGAAAATCAGTATATTGAGAATAACTTTTCTGACAGTCAAATCAGTGAACGACTGAAATAGCCAGTGCGTATGCATGACATCGTGGACGTCCGAATACGTTCAGCCTGCTCTCAATTCAAACGATAGTTGATTTAAAGCCGAACTGGCACTAAGAATATTAGAGAATATGGAAAAAGAAATTAAAGAAAAAAACGCAAATGGAACTGTTAGCGGAAAGGAGGGAAGGCTTACTTAGTACATGGAATTTGTATTGTCATACACTGATAACAGTCAGTGCAGCTAATAAGAAACGACTACTGAGCTGGCAACAATACAATTGGGTCAGCTCCACTGCTGTACTTCAGTTTATTTCTGTGGCAGCATTCGCACTTGTGTTGTTTCTGGCAATGTTCCCCAAAAGGTCACTTTAAAGGATCGGCAGAATCAGCGAAATCAGTCGGTTTGCTTTCGGCTTTGCTGTGCTTGTTTGCTTCACCACATGGCGATTGCTGACCCTGGTGCGTATTTGGACTTCTCGTCAGTTCTAACAAAACGCTGTGTTTCAGACAGAAACTCGCCGCTCACGCGTACGTCACATGGCTGAAAACAAGCCACACACACACTACACCAGAACTGACCAGGAGGAAATACAGAAAACCAGTACATGTAAAATAGGTGACACTGTCAGCAAAGAGTAAGATTTTGGCATGCAAGTGCCCCCTCCCATCCCTTTCCTCTCGCCAGGCACCATAACTCATTTTCGTACCTTCTGAGACGTCAGCGTATGTCGCCACGATTCTGTACCCTGTCCCATAAACAAAGCCCTCGTGAACTGTATGCGGAAATACGACGGCTCAATTGAATTAAATTTTCGTGATCGTGCATTCAACTTCTCGGCTGACGTATTCCTGGATGAGGCCCAAGCGGCAATTAAGTTTGTTACGGTTCTGCACGCCCCGCACTCACTTAGCGATGCTGATTAACCTCGTTAGTTTTATCATACCCCAAACTCTAACCCCTTTCGTTTAATCATACCCCGAACTCTAATCCCGTTAGGTTATCATATCCCAAACTCTAACCCCGTTAATTTATCATATCCTAAACTCTAACCCCGTTAGCAGATTTCTCATGTCAGTCCCCAAATTCAAGTCTTAACATCCCACCCACCCCCTCCACACACACAGTCACACCCTCAAATTTATCGGAACTCTACCCCCTCCCTCCAAATTTGATCGTGTCCGAATTTCAACCCCGTCAGTTTTGTCATTTCCCAAACAGTAAACCCCGTCAGTTTGATAATATCCAAAACTCTCTAGCGGGATAGTCGGTAGTGCTTTTTGTCGCTGAAACGTGGGCATGTGTCGTTCAACCTGGAGGTCAACAAAACTTCGACCGAGCGGGCCAGTGTGAATTGACTGACCCGTTTTCCAAACGCTCGTGCATGTATTTTGTCACAGCTCTTACTCACTTGCTTTATAATACCCTGGTTGGCTTCGCCACCTGATAAGGGAATCCCTCAGTTGCCCTCTTGTCCGCCGGTAATGGCCGTGCAGACATCAAAGAAATTCCTGTCTCACCGCATCCCCACACTAGTTTTCCTCTGTCGCCGTTCCTGCTCTGTGTTGCTCCCTCAAACACGGATTCCGTTGTCTTGAAAAATATCGCATGTGTGTGCTAAAGACTTTAATGTTGTTGCCTGGCAATACGAATCATCAAACGCGAGCCAACCTCAGTAACGAGCGTCAGCTGAACTGAAACAAGGGCTGGTGCTGTTCACAGCAATCGGAGACACATAATCTGTCTCCGTAACAATGCACCACAATAAAACACCTACACCAGAGAATGTGGACAGGTCCTGCCTACACGCATGGGTAAACCTGGATATAGTGACCTCAAATCGGACAGAAGCAGCATCATTTGTGTCTGTGCAGAGCCCGTACTCTTGTTTGTGTTACTGAACACTTTTATGGCGAAATAACCGCTATTCAAGTGCAGGGCACCAGCTGTTTCACTGGCGGTAAATTCTCTATCCATAAAAATTGCTGAGGAACTTACGGTAAAACACTATGCATACTAAGTTCAGAGACGAATGTCGATACTTAGTGCCGACTACTGCTGACCACATGCAGAGGTCTCGGACTCGGACATTCAACTCTTTGAAACCTGATAACGTGAAAGCCAGAGTAGTGGACGAGACTCAATGTAACATGGCAAACACCGTTAAAACTACGTGTGCTGTCAAATACCGCCGTTTGACATGAAAAGCTGGCTGATTGTTGAAAACAAATTACCGTACTATGGAGCTGTTTGCATTTTATCCTAAGTTATGTGACTAAACAGAGACTTCAACGCCAAGATTGGATCAGACAACACAGGCTATGAGGACACCATGGGAACACACGGACTGGGACAGATGAACGAAAATGGCGAGCGCTTTGCAGACTTTTGTGCCCTGAACCAGCTAGTGATAGGAGGCAGCATCTTCCCACACAAGCGCATCCACAAGGCCACATGGAGATCGCCGGACCATGTCACGGAGAACCAGATTGATCACATCTGCATCAGCCGGAAGTTCAGGAGATCGTGGCGGGATGTGCGCGTGATGAGGGGTGCCGATGTATCATCAGACCACCACCTTCTTGCAACAACATTGAGACTTCGGCTTAAGAGGCACACCAACGCCAACAGCACACGGACCAGGTACAACGTTGGACTTCTCAGGAACACAGACACACAAGCAGCATTCCGGATCAGCCTTTCCAACAGGTTCCAGCCACTGCAAGACCTGATAGGAGACAGTGAAATGGACATCGAGACACAGTGGGAACACAGCAAGAAACTCTGGCACGACACATGCGAAGAGGTCCTTGGCAAGAGAAAGACCCAACATAAGGAATGGATCTCTGCTGATACCATCCAGAAGCTGGAAGTTAGGAAAGAGAAGAAAACTGCACTGAACACGAGCCGAACAAGAAGAGCTAAGGCAAAGGCACAAGAGGAATACACAGCAGCTGACAGAGAAGTGAAGAGGAGCACCAGGATAGACAAGAGGGACTACATCGACAACCTGGCCAGTCAAGCAGAGGAAGCAGCCCGACAAGGGAATCTAAAAGACCTGTACCAGGTGACCAAGAAGCTCGCGGGCAAATTTCAGCAGACAGACAAACCAGTGGAGGACAAGAACGGGCACCCACTGACAACAACTGAGGAACAGCTGAAGCGATGGGCAGAACACTTCAGGGAGCTGTTAAATCGCCCCATCCCTGAAACACCACCAGACAACCCACCAGCTGAGACAGAACTACCCATCAACTGCGACAAGCCCTCTAAGGCGGAGATCAGGAAAGCCATCATGACACTGAGAAATGGGAAAGCTGCAGGGCCGGACGAGATACCAGCAGAAACCATTAAAGCAGACACAGAGACAGCCGTCAACATGCTGCACAGCCTGTTCAGCAAGATCTGGGAGAAGGAAGAGGTGCCAGCCCAGTGGAAAGAAGGGATCGTCATCAAGCTGCCAAAGAAAGGGGACCTCAGGGACTGCAGCAACTACCGAGGGATCATGCTCCTGTCAGTGCCAGGCAAGGTTCTCAACAGAATTCTACTGGAGAGGATGAGAGAGGCAGTCGACCCCATGCTCCGAGACCAGCAGGCAGGCTTTCGCAGGAACAGGTCCTGCGCTGACCAGATTGCCAGCCTACGCATCATTGTGGAGCAGTCACTGGAGTGGAACTCCCCCCTCTACATCAACTTCATAGACTATGAGAAGGCCTTCGACAGTGTAGACAGAGAGGCGCTGTGGAAGCTGCTAAGGCACTATGGAGTTCCCGGGAAGATCATCTCCCTGATCCAGTGCACCTACCAAGACATGAGCTGCAGGATTGCCCATGCCGGCCAGTTGTCAGAAAGCTTCGAGGTGAAGACCGGAGTCCGCCAGGGATGCCTGTTGTCCCCGTTTCTCTTCCTCCTGGTCATCGACTGGATCATGAAGACCACTACAGCAGGCAGGAAAAACGGGATACAGTGGACACTCTGGACGCAGCTGGATGACCTCGACTTCGCGGACGACCTGGCGCTCCTGTCTCACAGCCACAGCCAGATGCAGGACAAGACTACGTGCCTGGAAGCCACATCAGCCGGAACAGGGCTCAAGATCAACAGGAAGAAAACCGAGCTGATGAAGATCAACACCACTGCCAACACACCAGTCACAGTCGGTGGAGAGCCCATCAGGGAGGTGGAGTCTTTTGTCTACCTGGGGAGTGTGGTTGATGGACAGGGAGGCACAGACCGAGACGTCACAGCCAGAATCGGCAAGGCAAGGGCAGCAATGGTCATGCTGAAGAACGTCTGGGCATCCAAAGTTGTCAGCATAAGAACCAAACTTCGCATCTTCAACTCCAACGTGAAGTCAGTTCTGCTCTACGGATGCGAAACATGGAGGACAACGAAGACGATGCAGCAGAAGATCCAGACATTTCTCAACACCTGTCTGAGGCGCATCTTCAACATCCGATGGCCAGAGAAGATCCGGAATGAAGAGCTGTGGGAGCGAGCGGGGCAGGAACCAGTGGCCAAGCAGATCCTGCGGAGGAAGTGGGGCTGGATTGGACACACCCTCAGGAAGCCAGCATCCAGCACCACACGCCAAGCCCTGACATGGAACCCGCAGGGGAAAAGGAAGAGAGGCCGGCCTCGCAACAGCTGGAGGCGGGACACTGAGACAGAGCCATGTAAGCAGGGGACCAACTGGACTGGAGTGGCAAGACTAGCCCAGAACAGAGTGCGATGGCGAAGGGTTGTCGATGGCCTATGCTCCACGTGGAGCCAAGGGCCTAAGTAAGTAAGTAATGTGACTAAACAGCAAACGTCCATTACCAGATCCAAACACAAAACCGACTGAGCTGCCCCGAAAATGGGGACAATTTTCTTAAGTAACCCACTCTATGCCTGGCCAATTCCAATTCCGAGCGCCCTGTCATCTCAAGGCGGGCAAAGCGGTTGACAATGGGTCCCGTGGCCATGTTTGCAAACAGTCGGCCCCGCCAAAGTGAAAAGACCCCTTCAAGGAAACTTGACACAAACAGATGTTTCTGTAACTGTCAAAATATTGATGTCATTTTGCTCGATTTGTCGTGGTTAAAACTCTCTGTGTCTGTGGCAGTTCGAAACGCACTGGGTCAGCACTGAGTTGTCCCGACAGTTAAGTTGTAGCCTATACTGAGATGCAGTTTAAAGGAACTGTTCCGCTCAGCGGCTCTACAAAATTAAATACAATACTAAGCGTTGCTGGGTGTTGTTTTCTTACAGCCTGGACATTGCTAACTACACTTTAGTATGCATCTAATATTACGACTGCACTGAATGACACACGTGTGCAGGTTGTATCCTATTCACGGGATATGATAATGAGAATTTCACGCTTGCTGTCAACGGGCAGCGGAAGTGGAGGTCCAGCGCACATATGAATGAAGTAAAATGAACTGAGAAAGGCCGGATATGTCAAATTTTCTCGAGGGAGAATTAAGTAGTTGTAAACGTCTGAGCCACTTGTTCTTGTGCTACGTTGCAGAATGTCACTGTGCAAAAACTAAACGAATGATTAAAAAAAAAAAAAAAAAAAAAAAGTGAGGCCTCTATTTGTAATATCAATGTGTCCGCAGAAGTCTTTTGTGTACTCTTTTCCCTCTGTACGGCGACAGTACACATTTACAATGTCTTCACTCACTGCGTGGGGCATCGAAGTCAGTCTGGCCAAAACTAAATTAATCAGGCTAGCGAAAGAGGACAGTGGAGCGGTCACCATTCAACACCGTCTTTAGGAACGTGCAATAAATGGCTGAATGCTAACGTCCGGCATTAGTCCCTGGCGGTGGAGCATGTGATTCCCAATTAATCACTCTCTAACCCACACAAGGTCGTCGATTTGCTTGTCCAGCCCGGCATCTGCTTGACCGGTGAACGTTAGGGCAAGACATTAGTTCCGGTGTCAGCGAAGGTCGAGGTCCAATTCATCAGCTCGTACAAGTTATCTAAAGACACGACCAGACCCGTGGACTCCATTTGTTTCTTGTGTTCTGGATGACCCTAGAGTGGGGTAGGGCACGATGGAAGACGCCCTTAGTCTTTGTACCCCTGCTAGCTGCCGTGTGTGTCTCTTGGAAACTAGAAGTAGAACTGTTCTGTTGTGACACAGAGCATGCAAAACATACAATCATAAGTTTGGGACCCTAAAACAGTTACTGGTTTTGCAGGAATTTTTTTTTAAAAAATCAATAAATACAATGACAAAGAAAGTGCCTTTTGGAAACTGACTCTACAGCGTGGAAAGCGAATTGTATAAATCTATAATTATGCCATTCAACCGGAGCGAGAATCGATAATACACAGGCTGAAATCTTCCTTCCTTCCCACACCAACACAGACCCAGATGCCTGCTCCTGACTGGCGAAGGGGTACTTGCCGTGTCTGGATGCACAGATCCCACCTGCCCTTTCTGATTTTCTGCTTAGCTGCTCTCCGACAATCGACTCTGTCTGTGCCACGGATGCCGTATCATCCTCATAGTGTATTTTCTAAAGGCGTCTTGTCTATTGGCAAAAGAAGCATTCATTCCTCACTGTATATCCTTTTACCGCACGCTGCGCTTAAAAGAAGGCTGGTTTGCTTGCAGTAACTGCGTAAATCCATCGGATTAGACATAAACAGCTTCAGGTAAAACCGCTCTAAATCAAAATATTGCACTTCTGTTGAGGTTAAGTCAGTTTGCTGTGTACAATGTAGGCTACACGGGTTCTGATGCGAATTCTTCCCTGGCCGAGCCGAAGCCCACGTACACCCGCCACGTCTCTGATGACTGGTTTAAATTGTATCCGTGGCTGGTGCTGCGAAACGATTAGGAAGCTGTTCCAAAACCGGGGGGGGGGGGGGGGGGGGGTGCTGAAAGTCATGTGAAAACCTACTTTCCAAAATAGTACTGAACACTCGGCTGAAGTCAGTTTGCACCGTGGGTTTGGACCTATTGTTTTTTTTTTCCAGCCAGGACAATTGGACCTATTGTTTTCTTCAAGCCAGGTCCAACTGACCTATTGCCTTCTTTGGCTGGCAACAACACTGGTACATTTATTACACAACTAATGGTGGCCATGACAACAGCAGCCTCCACAATCACTGTGCCTGTTCCTACACGTCTACGGGATACAGTAACACGTTTTGGACCAGAAGAACCGACACCCCCCCCCCCCCCCCCCCCCATTGCAAGTTAGTACCTAAACGCAACTAAAACTGCTTATAAAGATTTCTTGCTTAAACATTTCTTTCTTGCGTACATGATCCTTTCCATATATGAATCTGAACCTTTTTTTTTGTACACAGTGTCTTCAGACAGACTTCTGATCATCCGGCCAAGGAATATTTCTGCCATGTTTCAGGTGCAACAAATGCCACCCAAAAGCATACCAGAAACTAAACATTTCCTATGTTCTTTATTTGCACAGAAAACCTCAAGCGCTATAGGTTCAATCCCGTTCAAAGACTTCGCTTGTCACTTCCAGAAAATCACTTTATCAACGCTGCTCTGATGGCTCTGTCACAATCCAGACCTAAAGGGTTGTAACTTATCTTCTTTATGAGATTTTCGGACAATGTACACGTGCTAAGGTAACCTACACTGTTACAGGCAAAAGACGTGGAACAGCTCATAAAGTGGCGTTAGCGACCAGGCGATCCGACAAGGGGACAGTAAAAGGCCGAACCCAGCATGATTTAATGTGCGTTGACACGTCCAGTAAGTCAGGGCTGCCTTCGGGCGCCCGGCCTTTGTTGGGAGGCTGGTGGCCACAACCATCATTCCATTCCCCGCAATTGTCCATCAGTCTTCCAGCTTGTGATCTTTCCCCTGCTAGCTTCGCTCACTGGCCATCCTGCTCCACGTCCCTACATTTTCTGCTGTCAAAATGCCACGGCAATCTCGCCAGTGGGGTAAATCAAGCCGAGAGTTTCACAATAACCTGCCAACCTTGCCGTGTGTAATGGTCAGGGCACTGTCCCTGTCACCGCTGGGACTCCATGTGGGCCCGTGGTGGGCAGCTGTGTGAGAAACTTATCATGTCCTGGCTATGAAATGTGCTGTAAAGTATGACACGGGTATGAACTATGAGTCACGGCGTGAATAGGTCCATGGGGACTGTGTGAAAATGGAGATGGGCCCTGTGGGAGGTAAACGGTACCATCAAAAGCCGAAAAGCACTGTCACAGAATAGCGCAGTTATGACACCATTGTGCTGACCTAAAGAATTCCTTTGGCGTTCTGAACCTAACCCGGGGCAAGTTTGTTACAGCCACATACCCCCCCCCCCTCCAATCTCTCTCTCTCTCTGTCTCTCTTTAGTTCGGAATACCACACACAATAACTCGACTCTCCATCAAACCGTACAGTCTGCACGTGATTGCACTTTTTGGCAATATTTGTACCAGTTTGAAACAAGCACTATTCCTACCCTCAGAAACACGTTGTGGTGGGCAGAAAACAAAAACAAACTGCGCGTACACTGACGCGTTCCCTGCGGTCTACACCCTGGCACCCTCTTCCAATGAAATGATGCAAAAACTCCGAAGACTTCCAAGAGGTGCACGTGGTTCTGATGACGGTAGGTTGGTATATCATGGTATATGTGGTAGAGCCCCTTAATGCAGGATGTGGAAGGGCTGGCTGGCGGAAGAGATAGGGTTGAAGCAGGAAACGTGCGGTGCTACTACCTGGCTCATGTCAATGAGGAGCGGGACGTGCAGGTGGCTTGACACGGTAGGTCAGTAACGGGGACCACGTGTGCTGGCCCGTATTGACAATGCGTCCTACATGAAGGCGCAGGCTCTCACACACACACACACACACACACACACACACACACACACACACACACACACACACACACACACACAGACGGACAGACACTGAATCAGAGCGGAAGTGGTCCTGATGTTGCCGATACATGTGCATTATTGAGGTCCTTTGATGCTTCGTTTTTCCTTGCTTGGGGTGGAGGTGGGGGTACAAGTAAAGTAAACTAACAGTCAAGAAAGCATCCTCTCCGTCAGACGAGACAATATTGCACGGTTTGTGCACACACGCACGAACGAGACAACTAGGTCGCCGAGGCACGTTCACAATGTGGCAAGAGATAGAGAGATGGTGGCCTTTCCCTTTGTTGCCTCATTCCACACAACTCAGTCTTCCTACTTCCATGCACCGGAAACAAACCTTGTCATCTTATTTTAGCGGAGAATTTCTTTTAGTGTATCTCTCATCTGTGTGTCTGTAGCTGGCTTCTGCTGACATCGCTGTCTGACTGAACGCGAAGACGAAGTCTTCGGAAATTGCGCTTCGTGTCTCGAGGCTGCTGTTCGGTCTAATCATATACTAACGTGGATCACGACAAACTCACCGCTGGACGAGTATGAGTAATGCAACCTGGAAATGTCAAAACGGCGCAGAGCAGCACAGAGGTCTTTTGCCATGCGGAAACTGAACGTCTAACCTCTCGGTTTCCAATGTGCGGGGGGGGGGGGGGGGGGGGGCAGCGTTTCTGCTCAAACGCATTCAGTCACAGCACTGTTGCCCAACTGGAAGCACAGGTGAACATACTTTAGAAATAAAGCAGAAAGGAAGACAAATCATTTAAAACGTAGTGTGGTCTTGATGTCTACTGGGGTGACCGAAGAACTGCACGTCCACAGAACCATAGCTGTTCCCTAGTTGTGCTGATCCTGTCTACCATAAAACGAGGACGTCATCATCACCCAGTACTCACCTCAAAATGTTGTATTCTTTGGAAGTTGGGCCCGGCCTGGCCGATGTATAATGATGAACCTGGCTCGAACTCTAGGTTGTCCACGGTACGCAGGTAATACTCCTCCTCGTACTCCTGGCAGTTGTAATACAACACCACTCTGTCCCGCAACACCTTGAAAGCCAACTTAGTCCACTTGCGAACCAGTGAAGGCACAGTAAAGTTGGCCACAACGCGGGAATTTTCCGCGATCCGCGCGTTGGGCGTAAAGTACAGAGAGACGCTCTGCTGAGTACTGTCGTAGTCCTCAATCTGAATACCAAACTGGACGATGGTTTGGTAAGGATTCACCACAGCGAACACGAAACCTCCCTCCCTGCGATAGGGCTGTACAGTCAACGTGACGGCAAACTCGCTGTAAAGCGGTTGCCGGAAGAAGAGCTGGGCAGGCTCCCGGATGAAGGCCTGCGACGTGATGAGGAAGGTCGGGTAGCCATCCAACCCCGTGGTGTAGGTCACGCCGACCCGGGTATCCTCGGGTATGCCGATGGCGCTCAGCAGGTCTATCTCCTGGACGGCATCTGAAACAGACAAGTCAGTACTGAGAAAGTGAAGTGCTGAACAGGACATCATGAACATAGGTGTAGGTTTTACTTGAGTGCACCTTGGTGAAGTAGCGATGACTGCGGCGACGCGCTTTCCGGGGGTGGGGGTGGGGTCCCAACCCTCCCGAAGCAATACAGTAAAAAAGAAATACTATACACGGTGGATGGTTTTGTGCGTAGTGACTTGGGGTTTGTCTGGTCTTCGGACGATGGTGGAGCAGGCTGCGTGGACAACTCGGGTTTAACTTCTAATCACGTAAGCTTCAATTTTCAGATAAAACGGTCCGTCACCGTGATGTGTTTTCCCGTCTTCTGTTTGCTGGGTTTACAAGATTAAAAATACTGGTAGCAGGGAATGTGAAGTGTCATGCAATACACGTGGCTTGCTCTATGTTTTAACTCTAAAGCATTTCAAAACGTCTACACTCACCGCTGGCTCGGCGGCAACGTAAGAATGATGAATGAGATACGCAGTGGAAGTGAGCTGGGGTTGAAAAAGTATGAAAAGTAAACGGTGCATGCACGCCCTGAAACATGATACGTTGTTTTTTTGGTGTTCGCCGCAGAGCGAATCTGCAAACTCGAAGCTAAAGAACAACAATTTAAATGTTTTCAATTTAGCTTCAAGATAGTATCATTTATCCTCTGCCCCCTCACCCCTCCCCCTCCACGCTACCGTCAAAACACACACACACACACACACACACACACACAATTTCCCACAACCTCCAAATCCCCCCCCCCCCCCCCCCCCCCCCCCCCCCTCTTTGCCCTTTCTCGGCCCACCACTACCGATCACCACAACCTTCCCCTCCCCTCTCCCAAAACCATCCCCATCTTCCCTCCTACGCAAGCAGTAAAAATTCGCCAGGCAGCGTGGCGGCTGGCCACAATCGCGCCATGTTACGGCAGCAGTGCGTTTTCCACTCGCTACACGCTATGTACACCGTCTGTCTGTCTGTTTATGATGAATCTGGCTGTCTGTGCTCATAATCCGTGCCAAGACAGAGCCTATTCATTATGTGACTGGCAGCGCACGAAACGGATCACACAGCAAAGCTGTAATTATTCATACCCCTACTCCGTCCGCTAGCCGCGAGGATACCGGCCCATAAACTTGAAGAACCGGTGGGGTTTTTTTGTTTGTAAAGGAAAATAACTACATGTCCCTCAGACGACAACTGTAAATGCGTCAACTCGGCTGGGTGGTTAAAGATCTGCAGAGTCCCAAATAACTATGTTCATATAACAATCCGATGTCCACCGTGGCATTGCGGCTATATAAACGGTACATACACCCAGGTGTCGGTGGTGGCTGGGTGGGCGTTCGTACTGAATCAGTTAATACTGTTTAAATGCAGACATGTACATAGCCTCGTCAAATCTCTCTCCCTCTCTCTCTCTCTGTGCGTACATCGTGTGTGTGTGTGTGTGTGTGTGTGTGTGTGTGTGTGTGTGTGTGTGTGTGTGTGTGTGTGTGTGTGTGTGTGTGTGTGTGTGTGTCCCTTTGCCCTTTACACTAAGAAATAAATCAAAAACATAACCAAGCGTTTTTATGTTGATGCATAAAGCATATAGTCTAGACATGGTCCCTGGGCATGAATGACCCTTGATAAGACTACATAGGTCATAGCTGCGAATTTGAGCCGCGATACCCCACGACTAGGCCAACACTTCAATGGAGCGGTTTCAATGCGAGGGGATCAGCAGAGACGCTAACATTATCATGACAAAACATCTTTCCACTGACAGACCCGAAAGAAGTTTCCTGTCTACCTCAAATAAAGACAGTCTCAACACGTCTTGTATACTGAGGCCCGCACCTATGTGGCGGTGAAATGTTTTGATAACAAAAGCCTTCTTTGAGCGACACGGGCCGACATTTGGGAATAATCAGCAGATTGTGTTGGCAGTAAAAGTTGTCTGCAGTGTTAAAGTATGCCATTTTAACCCAGTTTACGCTGCGTGGGTTCCTAGCTGAAAAGAAAACATGCCTGTCCTTTGTAGCCGAATAGGATTACAAAACGGACCTCACTAAATAAAATCCTCGTATCAAGTTTGTATCAAGATACTGTACAAACAGTGCACCTGTGTCTTCAAGTCGAGAAATTTCCGCTCACTCATGCATGGGCGTCCGGATTAGGAAGACAAACTGGATACTAGCTAAGTGCGCAAAGAATGGCACTCTAAGAATGTTGAAATTTAGCAGCAGTCCTGCCGAGTACAGGTTTAGTACATGGTGCATCATGTCGTAGGATCAAAGAAAGGCCAACTGTTACGCTTTCCAAGTTCGGGGGGGGGGGGGGGGATCGTATACTGTTGCGCTGATCTCCAGAAACAAGGGTGAACTGGAGAAAGCAAATGACAGTTACTTGAAATACAGTACGACCATCAGATTGTTAGCACTCGGCATGTTAAACAGGTTAACTCCAACTTTGATAAGCCATCTTATGTTTTGGAACAGATTCGCTCGTGAGTGTGCACCGCGTAAGCTCGAAACACTTTGTCTTGATGATTAGCATGCGATACAATGTTGTCAGTTTACACTTTGCACGAGCGATCAAACATTCACATTCTGCGACTGTTGTTACACTACTGGAGCGCTCAATGTGGTCGCCGCGTCATCTCGAGTACACATCTGATTACAGACGCTGTCACTGTCCAGGTGTCTAAGTGGTGTGACTGACTATGGATACCACGAAAACAGCTCGGAACGATCTGTGAGTACAAAAATAGTAGCCCATGATTAGCCCCTCTTAGTGAATACTTGACGTTCGCGACGCGACATTTAGGAGTTTACAGAGTACTCCCAACAACGTCTCTCGAGCGTAATGGTGAGTCTACGTGCTTCACACCTGCGGTCCTGTAGACGTGACTTAGTTTGGAGCCGACAACAAGCCACAAATCTTGCTCTGTCTGGACCTATCATTTACACATCACGCACGCTTAGTGTTGTACGCTTAAAGATCTAAGCTCCCAACAAAAAGCTTTCCGAAGTGTGAACAAATTTTACAGAGTCGACCGTGCAAGCACAGTCAACATCCGCACAAGCAGCACTCAACATCCGCTAGACACTATAACGATGTGTCTCGCTCACTGACCAAAAGCCAATTAATGTCACGGCAAACTCGTGTTCTGGTTTTATATGGGTCCCCGAAGCGCTGAAAACTCTGCAACTGTGACAGAGTTGCCTGGATTATGCACGGTCGAAGGAAAAAACGCAATGTTTGCGGCTTTTTGCTGAGATTGCAGACCTTTAATTCGCATGTGATTTCTGCGGGCAGGTGTCAGGGCGGTGAACAGATAATTTAACTTTTTATCTGTCAGCTTATGTTTTACATGCACGCATGATCGTGCAGTGTCGTGAGTTTGGCAGCAGTCCAAGTATGGCCCGGGCAACTCTTCTACACTAAGCTCGCCTTCCGCTGCTTTGTGCAATCAAAGACTGTAGTTTCAAAACTGGCTCGGATCCGTCAAATCAGGGAAATCCTCTGTGATGAACACCACAAAAAAATCTAAGAGTCACGTGTGACCAGCTTTGCAGAAGGTACCGCCAGGCGGCAGTTCGCTCAAGTCGTGATCCAAATTAATGATCGGATTTCGCACTTCGAGGCCCCGTAATGTGGTGGGATTTGTCTGTCCGTGTTGGTGTCGAGAACCGTAAGATGAGAAACAGGACTGTCACTCACACGTTTAAGCAGCGTGTCTTTCGCAAGCACAGCAAATTCTTGTACGCTAAGACTAGGTGAAGGAATGCAGCCGACGCCTGCTCTTTTAGTCGTGAGCTTCAGCTTATAAATTATTATCATTAATATTGTAATTATTATTATTAGTTGTTGTTGTTGTTGTTGTTGCTGCCAATGTATTTGCTGCTGCTACTACTGCTGCTGTTCTTGTCTATTAAAATAAATTTTAAAAAAAACTGCATTGATCATTTCATTCAGAGGACGAAATGAGATGAGTCAATAACAATTTTCCCGCCAAAATGCACATACAATTACAAGGCTTCAAATCTATGTAAGGCAATGGTGCCTACCTACAGACAGTGCACCTGCCTTCTAGATACCCCTCTACTACAGATACTACTACAGTGGAAAGGAAGGGTGGGTGGGTGTTTGGGGGGTTAACGTCCTTTTCCACCACATAGGGTGATATCAAAGACGGGGCAACGATGAAAAAGCCAGCACAAATATTTCGCCCCAGCCGGGATCGAACTAACGACCCGAGCATTAGAAGTCCAACGCTCTACCATTCGACCACCCCGGCTCCCCGTGGAAAGGAAGAACGCGTGTCCCGGAAGCCTCACTGACGTAACATCCTTGTTACCATCGTTCTGTTGACACACCCACTGCCCACCTCCTACTCCTCGTGACAACCATCGTACCCTCCTGCCTCCCCACTTTGACCCACGACCACAAATCTCCAGCAAAGGCAGGTGACTGAGGGGCACGGAGGTGAAGTGGTAATCTCTGCCGACGGCCGTGTCAAATGAACCGTGCTGCTAGTCAAGCAGAGACGGCAAGCAGGCCTTTGTCCACTCCTTGTCAACCTGGACACCAGCAGTAAGGAGGAGGGTCGCTCGGACTCCGCTTTATAGGATTAGTGTCCGATGATGGTCCACCGTGACGCGGGAGGCGTAGCACTCACCTTTTGTGAACATTTTAATCCTGTAACGGAAGACTACAGTGCCTTTAATGGACTTGTTTGTGGCTGTCTGTCGATTGTTTACCAAGCAGAAGAGCTCCTTCCGATCGGAGAGGATAAAGCCACACTGAGCAATTAAATTTCAACGCTTATCACCGACTAGAGAACCGTCACCGGGCAAACGCGCACTGTGCATATAAACTGCCGTCGCAACGTCTATAAAAGAGTTACACATGAAGAAATAAATAACAAATATAATGCACCCCCCCCCCTCCTCGGAAAAAAACCCCCAAAACAAACAACGAAGGAAAATCAGACAAATTAATGAGACTGACAGAAATATGTTAAAATAAGTTTCTGCTTCCGATTCTATGTGTGTGTCTGCCCCCCCCCCCCCACCCCCACCCCGGATCAGTGTGCACGGGTATACCCCTTGCAAAGTAGTATAGTAAGCAGGTGTGGCAGAACTGACAATCATCCTTCACCTTCAGTGAGTGCAGCCCAAACCGGCACAAGTCCCTGTTCTTTGTAGCAGGCAAAAGGTGAAGCCTCTTGAGTATAAACCTTTAACCCAAGACAGCACCTGGCTGACCAGGCCCCAACTGAGGACTGCACCAGCCACCCTTCCCCCAGGTGAGACCAGGTAAACGCTGCTATACATGCTCTATTCAGCAGCAGCAACCATGGAGGGAGCCAAGCCTGATAAGACGTGAGCGAGACCTTTGATCCGAAGCCTTGCGATGTTTGCTAAAAGCTCCCACAAAAGCTGTGTGTCTAGGAAAGGAAACTGTTTCCATTTGCGATCACCCCCATTTTTTAGGCCGCGAACATGATCTCGTCTGTTCAAATGCTGTCTGGCTGGAATATCACAATGCAACACCGGCTTCCGCCTCTGTCGAATATGCGGCTAAACAGAAGCAAATCCGGTCCTACTCCCACGGTGTAAGGTATCGTTGTAGCCAGTGGAGGTAAAGGTGTGAGATGGACAGAACCTAAAAAATACATCCATAATTGCACGTCTTGGGTTCCGCGGGCTTTGCATTAAGCCGTGTGTGTTGGTTTTGTGAATGGGCAAACGTGTCCCCCTGGGTAGGTCAACAGCAGGCTGAAATTTCAGCTTGTGGCGAGGGCGGCAAGCCTGCCGAGACGGCAATCCGATGCTGTTGGCGAGGTGTTAAAATCATCTCTGAGAGACGTTCAGTTCAGCTCCTTACTGCGCCAAAAGCCGGAGAAGATCTGTCACTAGTTGTTCTTGGGACACCCAACCATGGTAAATGATACAAATGCGGGTAGTCAGGCAAGCAAAAAGTTTAGCAGGTCTGCCACGAGCACAGCCAGATTAGAAACCTGATACTCTGGTAAAAATACTTTAAGTGCCTCGGAGGCCTAGTGAATGGGTAAGAAAACTGACTCGATGATGAACGTTGACAGGATTTTGGGAAAGTCATACTCTCCCGCCTAAACCGGAGACTGAGGCTGCACCAGTTCCGCTAACAGTTAAAACATACAGGCAGCGTACTCGTGAGCAGTTTTCACCCAGAAAATCACCAAGCGCCCGATGCTTTCCCCAGAAAGTAAGCAAACAACTCTTTTACAACCCCATGAACCAAAAACATTCCTGAACAGCTGCCCGGCGTATTGTGACCAGATGGGTCATTGGGCCAAATCTCTTCAGTTCCGACGGTTCGCCCAGATTCCTGACTTCTCTAGCTTTTAGATCAACCGCCTGATGTTGACACTGATAGCATACCGGCAACCGCAAACGGTCGAGCGCCCTGGATAGATTGCTCATCCACCTGGACGAGCTTTTTGAAGTATTCTTTTGACTCCAGCCGGCGGCCTTTACTGGCCTAGACATATCATGAGTGTCTGTATTTCGCTAGTGGGTACGTCACTGTGGACATGCCAATGGCAAACTGCTGGAAACACGAGAAGCTGTAAGGTTTTCTGATACCACGGGTCACTTTCGCCATACAACAAATGACGGTCGTGAAATCAAACAGCATGATATCATCTCCATGATATGGACGTGAAACACGAGTAGGGCAGCGTATCAGCCAAGGACCTCTTGACTACGCACAAGCTGGACTGGCCGTCTGTTGCTATAGTGTTCACCATCAGAGGCTCGCCCACAGAAGGACCCTCGAGCGAAGTGAGCTTGCCCCGGACAAACAATTAGCGAGGGTAGTGGACAGAGGAAACTGAAGCTGCCAGCAAAGTGTGTGGGTCTCTGTTCTTGGATCAGTGTTTTTATCAAGATTGTTATCATGAACAAGGATAGCCATCTTTATCATGTTCAAGTCTATGATGTCAGTGCCGCCAACCACTGAGCGGCTGCTTCGTCTAAAAAAAAATCTTTGTACTGAATCATGCGGTACAGTCATGACCGACTGTCAAGTGTAAATGAATACTAGTAAGACAGTCCCTCTGGCTTTTATTAAATTATGTTCTCACGTCAACCTGATTTCCTATCGATTCTTCTTCTTGGTGATGTTGGTATTTTGGTAGTGCTGACAGCTGTATTTGGGTTATGTTGTATTTTGGTTATACAGGTAGCTGATTACTCAGTATTATTTGTATTTGTGTGGAACTCGTCCTCAAACAACTGCCCATGTTAAGACAACAAAGTTTATTCTTATCTTCTTGTTTCATTGACTGGTTAGCATATCAGTCCCGGGCCAAAAGGAAAGTATTGTAGACTGTCGAAAACCTGGCTGGGAAATAGTATCATAAAGCACTCGCTAATATCTCAGCAGGCCCTCGTTGTAGACGCACCTACACTAGCAGTAAGCGACGAGCACTTACTGACCTAATAAAATCTGCACGGACCGACGGACAGACGATAAAGAACAGCAACGCCAATGGCTTACATGGCCGCGGTCGGTAGCTGGCCACAAAACGGTAGTTCGTCACTGAACGGTCTCTAAACACGTTCAGTAGTTCTTGTCGTTCAGTGTCACTGCCAGTTTGTTTTTTCCACTCCAACCGTACACGCATTGTTTCTGGGGTCAAGGGCCGGCCACCGCTGTCAAGCCAGTAAACGCTTCCGAAACACGGCCCAATGTCAGCAATGTCCACCCCTCGGGGCATGCACATGTAGTAGTGATGTAGCCGATCCTAACCCTCCTCCCCATGACTCTCCGCCCCGCCTGCCCGTCTCCTCCTACAGGTAGACACTTTACACAGGATCGGTTGCACACCTGAATACCAAATACCTAGCATGGGACACCAGCAACAAATTAGCTAGCTAGATTCCGTAGGCTGACACTTAGAGGTAAAGCACTTCAGACGCGATAATGTTCCAACGGTAAAAATACGGCTATTTTAGCAGTGCCAGTACAACAAACTGAACCGCCAAGACAGATAGTGTCTATCCGTGATTAACCCCGTAAAAGGTCAAACAGAGCTGCGCTGGTTTAAAAGGGATTGTTTAGGATCTGGTTACCTATTAATTAGCGCCATATTACGTGCCTGATTAATTACTCTGTGTCAAATAGCTCGAGGTCAGGTAGAGCAAACAATCACTGCGTCAGTTACATCGCATGCCCTGGCATGAGCGGGTTTACCCTCCAGTTCACTGCCGAATGACTAGGGACAAGCAACACAGAGGTGAGCAGTGTATCAACCCTCCCTTTTGCAAGGCGCACAGACTCAAACCAAAAGGGCTGGTGGCACCGTACTAAACCGAGGAGTAAAGAAACGCAAAGAATACTGAAGGGATCAGTGACACCAACCGGTGAGGTTTGACCATTAGACAGTCCCCCCTGACAAAAGATTTGTGGACGTGTGGAGAGGCCAAAGAGGTCAACTGCCATTCACTTCAGCTGGCGTGACTGAGGGGCTGAGGTCAAGAATGGAATGCATTGAGCACCCCTCCACTAACTGAACGTAGCGTCAACCACTTGGCTACATACGCGTAGTAAGTTGTCCTTAGTTTCGAGCAGACATGGGAGAGGGAAAATGTCATCTAGTATGCTCATTAATAATTCATGGAGGCGTTTAAAGAGCTGATACCTGTCATTTTGGAGTGTCTCGACCAACCGAACTGGTTTGTTAGCCTGTAAATGGTCCGTGATGAGAAAGAAAACCTCCATTTAGACGAGAAAACAGACATGGCAATGGGGGGGGGGGGGAAGAACTACAGCCATCATGAGGAATGGGTTTCACGCCGGTGACAAAAGAGAGATGTAGGGGCGGGAATGAGGGGATGAAAAGGAAGGGAAGAGAAGAGGTACTACTGATTGTACATGGCCACAATGGGCGTGCAGGTTATTGACCGCGAACCGTGACTGGCATCACAAGGCGACTTCCGATCTCAGCTTCTCCAGAGAGAATTCCAAGACGGCCGTGTCTGGAGCACCTGGCTGAACAGCATATAATGAAAACAACTACAACAACCAAATACACAAATAAACCAAGCCAGTCCAAAATCGTCAAACGTCATGTTATGCACTGCAGAAACCACAGAAGACCATGTCGGAACGAGTACGGTCAGTGAAAACGATAGACTGCTAAGATTGGGCTAGGAGGTGCTAAGTTCGTTCTGACAACTATCTGCAGACCCCTTCACAGGCCAAACAAAGTGGGAGAATAGAGACTGATGGCTGTCGGCGCGTTCCTTTACTTCTTCCTTGTCTGGCAATTAATGAAATACGAGTGGTTATCAATGAGGGCAGCCACTATCATCCATCAAGCAAACAACGGGGTCTTCCAGCCTCTCCAGGGATCATAAAGGGGAAGGCCAACTTCTTTTTCCTCACCGCCGAACCGTGCAATACAAAACCGCTGGCCACCTCCTGTGACCCCTTCGCGCGACCATCAAGCCGAGACCATATAACGACCCCATGGTGAGCTTGGTGTCACAAAGCGAAGCCAGAATACAGACCAAGCGAGAAGCCGTGGTGAGGACCATCTGGGAAAACCAACAAACAGTTCACTGACTGGCGACAGCTTGAGCCTTGTCCGAGAGGCGTCTGGGATTTCAGATCCACACTGCCCTTTCCGCGGACCATGCCACCCACATTTTATAGATCAAAACAGTGTTAGAGCAAGGTTGGTTATATGGTCCGCAAGATGACGGCGCGGCAAGTATGCACGCAGAAGAGCTGAACCACTGACTACAGAGTTGATGCAACTTCATTTTTAAGCCATGACAGTGCCTAGGTAACCTCACGCGACCCAAAGCAGCAACAGGAGTTCAGTTAGACACAGCACAAAACCATTCTGCGACTAGGAGCTAAAAGCAGTTGTAGTGGTGCATCAGTCTAATGCCGTGAAAACTATGCAACATAGCGAAGACACATTCAGAACAGTCAGTAGCCCTTGTCATTCCTAACAACTTGTGTCACGGTTGAAGTGATACCGTGACTGCACTGATCTTTCTCATCGGTTGTAGCCGGGTAAGGTCAATAAATGGCCCAGCAGCATGAAGAACGTTGTTTAACAATAGAGCACGTAGTCAGTACTTCAAAATCTGCACGTGGCTTCAAGACCAAAATAGAACGGTTTCCATTGTTTCCACCAATGTACTGTATTCCAGTTGGCATTGTTTTATGTTGTGGCCTAGTGGTGTGTCTCACTACTGAATGTAGGCCAAAGCTTATAAATGCATTGATACCGCGTACCACGTACATACTTGTGCTGAGAATCAGAACCGCTAAACCTGCGTGCCAGCAGCAGTACCGAGCACGTACAATGCAAGCACACAATGACGGCAGTCTAAGAGGAAACGGAAATGCGTCAAGAACATGACGCTCGCCATTCAGGAATATTCAATTACAATTCATCTACTCTATTCCAGCACCCCGGGCTCCACGTAGCGGCTTCAGCATTTTCCTTTGTATAACCGGCCTCAGTTTTCCTGTCTGCTGCCGTCCACTCATCGTCAGTGGAAACTCGCTGGTGCGATTCAACAAGCCACTACCGTAGGTTCGCAGCTGTCCCGACACCGAGTCTTTGTTCGGCGTAACGCCAGCTGGACTCTCCCATTCTTCAGTTCACTGACTGAACATGAGAAGTCAGAACTGAAGTGATAATTGTACCGGCGAGTAGTCATTCTCCCCGTAACCGCTGCGTTGTAATGTAAATTAGACTTCGGGTGTCGGTTAATAAAGGCCAGAACCATTGATGTTCAGTCAACGCCACAATGATTCTGGACAGCTGGATATTCATGGTATAAATGGAGAATACGAGTTACTCTTGAGTTTTACTACTGACACCGGTACACAAGCGACACGCGAGAACCCAGGCTGACATCACAAATGCTAAGAAATTAAAAGCCACCAGAAATCAACTAATACCAGCTTATCAGGTTTTTTTCCCTCCCTAACAAATCTTCACCCGGTAATAACGACTTTTACACTCCGTTCCAGTACCAGGTTTCAAGCTGAACAAAACTTGATACGAATGTCACTTCACTACAGTCTCGGAACACTTTCATCAATGAAACCTTCTCACGAGTAACGGTCTCGCCTCACTGCGTCCAACTGCGCTTCACTAACCATCGGCTCGCCAACGTGCTTATTACAGTCAAAACACAACAGCCCGTCCCGTAGCAAAACAGTGCATTTGTACGGTGGCTTAGCACTTTGATGTGGATGGCCTCGCCGAACCTGTAAAACCGTACAACCTGCGAGGGTACGGTTGTAGCACTTGTGTAAACTTTTCCGGCTGACTTCAAAGAGCGTCAATTGGTTTCCATTTCACCGTACACCGCTAAACGAACTATGGTAAATCAGTTCCATACGAGGATTCAAGTCGTGCTACTGTGTGCGAGGAAAGGAACATCAGGTTCTTTTGTTTATTCTTACATGCTGGCCGGTAACGTGTTAAGCTGTACTGAGCCCGCAGTATGGATACCCGTGTCCGGTTTTTGCAAGATTATGTAAAACCTTTGAAAGTTCACGTATGCATACGTACGACTGCTCAATTAATCTCTACCAACACTGGCTGAATATCCACATATTATGGCCGGAATCTTCACTGATGGTAAAAGTGATTGAGGTTTGTGGTACATGGTCAAGCCACAGTGGCCTTACCAAGGAAATGTGTTACGGACAAGCGAAAAAAGGAAGGACGGGGGCCGAATTTAGCACACATCCATAACTCTGTGTGTGTGTGTGTGTGTGTGTGTGTGTGTGTGTGTGTGTGTGTGTGTGTGTGTGTGTGTGTGTGTGTGTGTACTCCGACTGTCTCCTGGGAAGGTTAAAAAAAACCTTGGTATCATTAACTGTTTGCTGCAACTGAACTGACAAAGGCAGGTCGACGGCTACACTACACTAACTGATGTTTACTACGGTACCACAACAAAGCCCAGTACAGAGAAACCAGGGGAGATTCAATGGCCTGGTGGTGGTGGCATGGTCGCTACTCACTATGCCTCAGCTTTGATTCCCAACACAAGAGTCCTAATGCACTCCATACTTGGATCAACAGTTCCATGTGGTTACAGGTACCGACTGAGAAAGAGCCCACACAGGAAACTCGATGCCGGACAATAGCCATGGAATAGCGAACAGGCTGGTTATTTTTTTTTTTTTGTTAAAAAATCTACAACAAACCAACAATAAACTAAAAGAACACATCTCTAAATGCATGACAAGCGCCTCTTCAGCCGAGGAAGCAGCTGATCACGGCGGGTATTCAAAGTGGACGACCTTTTCCCGTTGCAATGCCGCCTCAGAAGTTTACACGACGCGGAAGGGTGGGTGTTTGGGGGTTTAACGTCCTTTTCCACCACATACGGGTGATATCAAAGACGGGGCAACGATGAAAAAGCCAGCCCAAATATTTCGCCCCAGCCGGGATACGAACTCACGACCCGAGCACTAGAAGTCCAACGCTCTACCATTCGGCCACCCTGGCTCCGACGACGCCGAAATCATACAATATATATATATATATATATTATATACACATCTTTTGATTGTAGCACAAGTCGGTTTCTGGCTCACAAACGGCCCTTTTAGTCTTTGTATCCGACAACTAAAAACCCAAAGCGTTCTTTTGTTTTGTTTTGTTTTGGTTTTTCCCCGGTGCTGTGACGCCGAATGGTAGAGCGTTGGACTTCCAATGCTCGGGTCGTGAGTTCGAATCCCGGCTGAGGCCAAATATTGTGCTGGCTTTCATCGTTGCCCCGTCTTTGATATCACCCGTATGTGGTGGAAAACTCCCAAACACCCACCCACCCAACCGGTGCTATGACGTTTAAGGTTCTGAATTTGGAAAAACGCGGTGCTATGGCGTGGGAACTCGCTCATATGAGGGTGCTATGATTTGGAACGGCACAGCACCGGAAAACGCCCGTCCATTCTGATTCACTCCCGTGTTGATACCGTCCACCGCCCTGACGACACTGTACACATCAGCCTCTCAAGAATTCAGTAAATCAAATTAAAGAAGACACTGCCTTATTTCAATAATTGTCGTGGGCCCGCCGCGTGATTCACCTGCAGGTGCACTGAAGACAAATCCGTCTGGACCCCTGAACACGACATGAAACAAATCAACATGCATCATTGTTCGTTGTGTTCTTCATTTGTCACAGCCCTGCTCACTGAATTCACCTGGCTTGGTATACATGAAGCGCGTGTAGCTAGTATACGAATAGGAAATTACTATTGTTAAGCGCCCGTTTAGACATAAACGCGTTTATCCTAGGTAAACATGACGCGCTTCACGAATACCAGACCTGACCCTTCTGACACTACAGCAAAGATATAATTAAAAAGGAACAAAATCAGCGATCTTTCTGAACTCACTTCAAACGCTGCATGTCTAGGGGGTGGGGGGTCGTGAGGGGGGGGGGATCGATAGAACTTTGTAAGGTCTGTTATGGCGTCGATGCAAGTCAGTTGCAACCATATCCCTAAGGCGGCAAGCAAAACTTTGACAAAGAACTCTTAGATGGGTAATGTGAAAGGTGCCAGTAATGCTGTGTGGTTTTAGTCGTGTATAGTTCCCCCGATTACAAAAAAAAAGTTCTAACGCGAACATTAAAGACTTAAGAAAGGCAGAAAGATCTGACGATGACTATAATGCGCTCATTCAAAGTGGGCCCATCAGCCTTTCACAGATTTGCCATTCAAATCGCCGACATCTCAACACGTACCAGCAAATTTATGGGACAGTTGAATAGTTATTGTGAGATGCATGCAAATTACGCCATACGACTCTCGCCTCCCGGTTTTTAACAACAATCGCACACAGACTGATTTTTTTTTTCTGGGAAAGGGGGGAGGAAGGGGGTGAGAGGGAAGGAGGGTGAGAGGGAAGGAGGGGGGGAGGGGTGAGGGAGGAGACCTGGGAAGGCTTGTTCAAGATGATTGGCTGGCGTCAGCACTATCTTTCAATCTGACCTTGGCCTTGTTCTGAGTGCAGAGCCGTACATGTCCGGGTCAATGGAAGATGCACCTCTGCTTCGAAACGATGTGAATGGTTAATTCGAAAACAAACATTTTTTTCTAAAGTCTTCTTCTTCGTAGTCGTTAATTTCCACCCCGTTCGTGTCTGCCAACCACCTCAGGCGGCGTGTACTTAGACACCTCGGCGATAAATGTCGGATTACGTTCACAGGTGTCCGCACTTGAGACACAAGGGTTCCGAGTGCCACTGCAACTGTAGCAAGTTTATCTTTCCGACTAAAACTTTTTTAAAAGCGCGCTGCACAAACCTGCTAGGCGACAAGGGCCCTGAAAAGAGCCCCTCTTGCCTCTGTCCCCTCCAACCTGTCCACCTCCCCCCTCTTCCCAGTCAGTCAGTCAGTCCCCTTTCCTGTTGGCCACCGCAACTAAATGCCGCCGCTACACCGTATGCGGGAAAGTAGGGGTGTGCCCATGCATAATCCAACATCATAATCATGTGTGCATAGACAGTGACAGTTGCGGGTCTGTCTGTCTGACTGCGCGCGGTGTGTAGGTCACGGCACTTTACACTGGAGTAGCTCCATTGACTTGTGAATTGATCTCCACTTCCTTCTCCCTCCTACCAACAACTCTTTAACTCAATTCCTACCAAGTACGTTTGAGGTTGTGTACCACTGGCCTCACTAAAAACAAATCATGATTAATCACGACTGCATGGATTTAAATTTGGCTCAGTGGGAGCGTTGCACTTTGCTTATACTCGTGTTTGCTGCAATCAGAAGCGTGAACCGTTCATCTTGCCTGATTTTCGCACAGAAACCAAAAGAGAGTCAAAAGCGTAGGATACTCGTGCGCGGTACGGAATATGTTAACGCACTGTCTGTTGGTGTAGCCCACACTCTCTATATTTGCTGCTCAGTACAGTGGAATCCAACAAAGTCAGGTGAACCGAGATGCTGGAGCAGCCAATGTAGTTTCAATGCTCGGGTCGTGAGTTCCATTTCCGACTCGGAGAGAGAAAAAAACAAGAATAAAAAAGGTGCTGCTCTCTTCCTTGTTGTTTATATTATCGCCCTTATGTGGAGGAAATGTGAAATTCGCAACCCTGACCATCCGCCCAACCATCAAAGTCATGACTGCAGAAATCACAACCATCTGCCCAGCCAACAGTCATGACTGCAGAAATCAATCAAAGTCCAACAGCTTATAGTCTGAAATGCACGGCGGAGAAGGATCAAGGTGTATACCGGCCGGCCCCATGCTGACAAGAGCAGCCAACGCAAATGGAACAATGGGTCTTCTTCATCGACGTTTATCATTCTGCGTTCTTTGTAATAAAACGTTCGTCTTTGCTCCCCTACGCTTTAGTCTTTGGCCAGTTTCGTCAGTCCAGGGATAACTAGACTTACTACGTGGCCATGCACAAAATTCTACCATCATCTAGAAAAATGACGTAAGCTCTTATCAAAACAAAGACGCATAGCCTCCTTTTCTTCCAGATGGCGGTAGAATTATCAATGAAATCGAGGCACACAACTGAGAAAATGTAAAACGTGGCTGTTCAAAAAGCTTACAATCAGCATAAGTTTATCCGCTAGTCGTATCTGGCATGTTCGAGCCGGGGCCGACAACCACGCGTGTTGTGGAAAACAGAGGTGCATACAAAGGGCCACAGTTGCACCCCACCATTATCCTTGTATTTTTACCCCCCCCCCCCCCTTCCTCCATTCACCCGTCACGAACCGCGGCTCTCGTTCCTTGGCTCCTTAGTGACCGTGATATTACTCTCTTCCTATCAACCTTTCATTGTACGCATTTAGTTCAGTCACTTTAGCAAATGTGAGCAAAATCCCGCTTTACGGACCCTTCAAACTTTTTTCAACTAAATTCCTGAAGCGGTTGGAACGGCAGGACTTACTGAATAAACAGGTTACATGCATTCGTAGTACGATCAAAACGTGTGTACAGACAGCGTTCATTTTAAGAATGGTAATGGAAAACGGAACCCGGACAAACAAACAGCCAAACAAGGACACGAGAAGGTGACACTTTCGCTGCTTAGTTTATGGACAAACGCCCTTGTAACGAGAAGTGGACAAAGTGTTCTCAAGCATTTCGGGGAGGGTGTGAGACAAAACTTTTACTGGAATAACTGACGGGGAGGAGCAGTGGGGGTAAGGGCGGGGGTGTTGGTTTCCAAGCAGGAAGAGAGTGTCACCAATAAGCAATCTTGAGCGACGCAATAAAACGAGCTATCAAGAGGGTTAACAAGCTTAACCAACAAGCTGGGGAAATCATGAGATGTTATTGCACTCTTATCTCTAGGCCGCGCCGACCTGGCTCACAGGGGTACAGTATAGGGATTTCCAGCGCCCTTAGTGAAAGTCTTAACATTGAGTAACAGCCAGCGGTTAGCACCAGCGGTCGCCGGCTGATCCTGAATACACGGGTTATTTCCACTTGGCCACGTCACGTGAATGTCCCAAGGAAATTTCTTTAGTCAGTAATGAATGAAATAAAGTCCAGTCTCCTGTATCAGTCACGGCCGTGAGCGTCCACGCGTGGACCTGACCTCGGTGGTTTCATAACGGAATGACTTGCCCTCAGTAAAACGGGACAACGGCACTGACTTACAACCAAAGACGAACCCAAGCAGTTCAGGCTATGTCGTTGTGAACATGTAGGTTTACAACAGTAGACAAAATATTCTCATATCGTAATCACGTCTGACAATCAGTACCAGGCTGCGTTACTGACCGAGAGTCACCAAATCAATAATATCAGTTGAGACTGCACGAAATTACGCGTGCCACCGATCATGTGCAGATGTCTAGAAAGTCAATGTTCAGTCGATCCGCCAGGCGTCAGTGAAACTGGGTGATCAGTTTTGAAACCGGCAGCCGGCGCGATGGGGGGGGGGGGGGGGGGGCACGCTAAGAGAACCGTGGCCACACGGCTGGCACACCGGGAACATGCATCATGCAGTCTGCATGGAGTAAAGAAAAGCATGCCTGAAGAAATTCCAGAATCAGTAGTCACACTGACAAAGCAACCCGCATCCCCGCTGGCCTAGCCTACAATGGGAACATCCCAGCAATCTTTCCATACACGAATGCCGGTACACGCGTTCTGTGCCGGCGAAATGCTTTAGTAGCAACTTGAAGGCGTTTACCTGATCCCTTTCCGGGTCTCAGCCGATGTTTACCTGATCCCTTTCCGGGTCTCAGCCGATGTGGATGATCACTGAATGATGAGCAAACCCAAACTTTTACCGGTCCATGTTCGGAAAATCCCATCTACTACGGCCGTCTAAAGCAAAACGGGACCATCAGTCACTCAAATTGTATTTTTCAAATTTGATGATATTCCAGGACTGTCAATTGCTGTGTGTGACGTGGAAAGGATACCGCCCGGGTCTGTATAATCCACGGAAAGCCCAGCGGCTACAGGAATCGAACAGAATTCTTACTCACCACCAACACCCCCCCCCCCTCTCTCTCTATCTCTCTCTCTCTCTCTCACTAGAATTCTTCAACCTTTGAGTCACCGGTGCATCACAAGTCAATCACAGCCCGGTCAGCACGTGACAAAAGTTCCCCCTAGGGTCGGTATCTTACCAAATCTCTCCGTCAACAGAGCAAAGCCCACAAGTACGTGCTATCACCCTGGTAACACACCCCACAGGTTATGAACATGAAAATGTCCGAAATTTTATCACCGACCCATATCACCCTATAAACAAACATGACATAACAACACGCTACGGTGACGTTCAAATCTACTCAACTATCTACAACAATCAAACATCCATAAAGCCGCAGACTGGTTTCTGGTTAAATGAGTGAGGTTTCTGTAGGGCGCACGTCGGAATGATAACGGGTTCATTAATCAATGGCAAATTACTTGCAGTCAGTTTCTCATATATCGGATCATACCGTCTGTCGACCTTGCCATGCGACCGTGACCAGACACGCTCGGGCTACTGCACTGAATTTGGGGAAAGGACTGGTCGTCTTACTATACTAGTAAAACAACTCTCTCTCTCTCTCTCTCTCTCTCTCTCTCTCTCTCTCTCTCTCAGTCTCTCTCTTAAAGTCCTTTAGCGGGGGAAAAAATCGAAAAGTCCACTAATATTTTACAAAAAGTCATGTAGCTCTCCTTCACCTTCGACGAAACCACGGAGGGTGAGCGGTCGGTTACGGGAAAACTGGGAGAAAAACGGCCCTGTGAAGTGCGTAGAGGATGTTTTAGGTTCAACAAAGCTCCCTTTGTGCTGTCTGCCTAATGGAATGTACAGGCACGTCAGCTGCCTTCTCATGCAGACGCCCAGTGAAGGCGATAAATTTGTTACGGTGTCAAACCTCGTCCCACAAAACGCCACGCAACCCTTTATAACTTGCGCTGGCACGGCACAGAGGCAAGTTCACATAGCCGGCTGTAGGAGCCTAAACCTGGCCGCTGACACTCAGTAGTAGGCATATATATATATATATATGCGAACTGAAGAATAGTCACTGAAACTGTCTGCACTGATTTCAATTTTCACAAAACAATGTCATTAAAAAAATGTTTGAAGTATGGGTAACATCACGACTGAAAGTACGAGTATCATCTATTACTGAATAAACAACTTACTATTTCCAGTAACCATCCTGCAGCTTAAAAAAAAATTGAACTGAAATATGCAAATTTCAAAAGACCTCTAAGAGGTCTCCTATTGAACATCCTATGTCATCATGGTAGAGACCCCCCCCACACACACACACACACACTTCCTCCACCTTTCCCCTGGCCCCGACAAGACCTTCTGTATTGACACCTGTGACTGCGGGTGACCGGAAAGCACCCTGTAAGTAAAACCACGAACCGTGACTGGCCCGCGGTAAATGTTCTGAAATGTGTACCTGATCTACACTTCTCCGGTTCCCTCTAGTCAGCACGATACCGATCTGTTCTTCCCATTTTCTAAATACTAGGAGGAGGAATTCTCATCAAGGGGGGCGGTCTCCGAGCGTTATAGTGAAACTCCTAAGATTTCTGCAGATTGGGCAGCCGGGGGCCCCCTTGGGGCTGATAGCCTGACATCCTTACACCAGCCAAACTATGCCGCTGTCACTAATGGTTTCCCAGCTCACACTTTCTCCCCGCTTGCCCCTCTGTAGCGGAGTACAAATAAGTCACTACGGGTTACTGATGTACTCTACCATTTCATTGCATTCGTTCCAGAAAGAACAAGAACAAAAAATGCGTGTGTGTGTGGGGGGGGGGGGGGGGAACTTGAGTTTTGCACCTAAAGTATTGTACTGAGACCCCCCCCCAAAAAAAAAACAACAAAAAAACAATAAAATATTTTTAAAAAAATTAAAAATTAAAATAAAATAAAATATAAAAATAAAATATGAAAATTTAAAAAATAATTAATTTTTAAAATCCCAATCTGTGTAGCCAGCTTCAACTAATATCACTGCCCTCGCGCTGGAGGAAAAAAACACGGTACTTAATCCCATCTTTGTCAAGAATTAACTGATTTTCTCCCCAGCAGTCCATATCTTATGATAGAAAGACAATGTAGACAAACAGTGGAGGATAAGACTTGAATTTACTAACAGGTGCAAAAGCACGAAGCCTTCTCTTTCACTGTCGACTGTCATGTATGTTCTATTCAACTGCTTGTACAACTTGTGCACTGCCTGCGCTGCAACGGGTTCCACGGTAGCGCACTGGCACTGCAGCGCAGTCGCCGGCCGCTGGTTAGTTATGCGCCGTTAATCCCCAAACTGAAGAGAAGGGAACCACGAAACCCTAGGGAATCGTCCAAAATGCTCAAAATGTGGATGTTGTAATAGTTGGAACTCACCTGAACTAGCACTGTCCAGCTGACTGGAAACTCCCGACGTAAGTATCCCGAGACCAAGGAACACTGACAGGTACACCGCGCGCCACCGCGGATCCATGGCCCTGTCAAACAGAAGAGACACACTGATGAAGAGAGGTGTCAAGGTAAGTACTCCGTCCTGTAACAAGAAACGGAAAATCCTCACGTTCTTATCCAGTCACATTACAAGGTTTGTCCTCTAACACAGGAAGATCGCGTGCTGCCAAAAACGTCCGCAGCCCAAGCTTGAGCCAAGGTGAAACATGCACACAAAAACTAAAGGGTAAAGTTCCAAAGAACTTGAAGCTTGATGATAAGTTTCTAATTTACAGGCACTGACAACGGATGGAACTCAACGCACGATCAGAGCGCGATCAAAGCATCAGCGACTGGCTTCAGAACACAAGATTCCGATCGTCTGAGACTTGCGACAAAACTTTTCCTCCGGTTAAAAAACTTTTAGAAAACTTTCCGGCGGAGAAGCGCGTGTGGCAGTAGACTGTAGGCTAGACGTGGTCAGACTACACACACACAGACACACGGGCCTTGCTTTGCGAAAGTAAACAGAGACTCGGCTTGCCACCGGCAGTCAGTAAAGTAGGCTGTTGTTGTCGGACTGGGTCAACGTGTACAAGGTGGATAAAGTGTCTACTACCTTAGCGCCATCATTGCAGCACGCGGCATAGAGCAGCGAGAAGCATGCAGTCTTTTACCACCGACTTCTCGCACCACAGTACACCGCCGCCGAACTGCCAACCTCCCCGCAGCCGACACACATTCGACTGCACTCGCCGCCCGCACGTGTGAAAGCGATTGGACGAGTCCACTGGCGCCGCGCCGCGCCCCAGACTAGGGGGAACGGGTTGTTGACATTCTCGAGTGCCCGGACGGCGGCTTGAGACTGACGAGACAGCGCACTGTGCGAAGCAGGACCAGTGTCCTTTTTCGAGGTCCTCTGTCCTTTGCAACACCGCTACATATTATGCCTTCAGATGCGTCCTGCATACGAAAAGGCTAGGCTCCTGATGCGCCAGCCAAACATTTGTCACTTGCAATCACTGCATCAGCACCTGACGCCTCTGGTCGGCATTTGCTTGTTCACCGACTCAGTGAGTGCATGCGTGTGCGTAACCATCGTTCTGGTCGTCATTGCCGGACGGCGTAGTCAGTGGTACATGTACCACGCGCTATTTTGTGGAGTCAGCAGAAATAGCCCTTGCAGGAATCATCTATCCCCCCAAAAGTAACCCTATTCCTGCACTTCAATACAGGGTTCAAGTACGGACAGTTACCATAGTACAACTGACGCAGGACTTCGGCATCGACTGACGTGAACACTGAACTACAACTTGAAACAGCAGGTTGCCGCTAGAAATACAACTTGAACTTGGTACGGCCGGGGCCGGATAGTTGGAGAGGTGTCAGTCATGCTCTGTCTTACCGTACACGCAGGCAGTGTTGTTTAGTGCAGTGGTTCAGTAGTTGCCTACAAAAAAAGCAGTGTTTTCGGGTTGGAAAAACGAGTTTCAAACAGCTTCTTACCAGCATGAAAGTTACTGAATGAGTGTGTAAACTGTTATGCTTTTTCCAGATGCTCTGTGAAGCTGATCAGTCACACCCTCAGCCGGTCAGGCTCACGGTGCCGGTTGCTCAGCGAAAGGATTTCATCAGTCACCAAGTCCGTCAGTAAATTTCTAGTTTGACAGAAACACCAGGTCACTGTGATATGCTAGTCAGTTGAGATGTAATTTACTTTGACTGACTGGAGTTGTACACACAATGTGAGTTTATATACTAGGGCCGCTTGACACAACTATCTTGCCACTTCCGGAATTGTCCGCAGAGATTCGAGTTCTCAGCTCCACGAAATGTATAATTACCACTGTTATGCTGACGCGGCAAGAACCAATACGGACTTGACATTTTTGGCTGACGCCGCCGCTGACACCGACTGAAGCGCCTTCGTGCTTCTTTCGATACTGATCAGTGCACAGTGAGTGTGTGTCCGGTATAATGTCGACAGAAACGTAGAGACTGAGATGACCGTGTTTAGACAGTGAAAGAGAAACTGACTAAAGGCCGTTCTACACGCGACAAGCGGCAAATTGCCGCCCTTCGACTTTCCCCCCACAAGTTTGTCTGCCGCAACGCCGCCAGTGCTTCTACACGCGGAAACCTCCGCACCACAAGTCGGCTGATTGACCTTTCGTGTGACCCCTACAACCCCATATTTGGAAGGGGCCTCGCGCGATTTCGCCCGGCCATGGTCGCGAGTGAATCCGAGTCAGACTCAGCTGAACATGTGAATGAAAGTTCGGAGGAGGAATTAGCTTTCGCAGCAGCTGCAGTTATTTTGCTGCAGAACAGGAAGAAACAGTGGATCTGGGCGAGAAAGTGGATCTTGCAGCGAGCTTCGCTTGGCGCATACGGAGGTCTTTGACGCCATTTTGTTTAATTTGGCCGCGTGACCACTACGCGGCGTGCGATTGGCCGTCCTGGCGGGGCTCCCAGGGTGCCTCGCGCGCACTTGCGAGGCGCAAGCCGAGAAAATAGAAAGCCGTTCTATCCGAAACTTGCCGCGGCAAGCCGTAGGCTTCAAAGACTGTACATCTTGCTTGTACATTTGCCGTCGACTTGCGGGGGCCGCAAACCCGCTTTTGCCTTGCAAACTTGCCACGTGTAGAACGGCCCTTAAGGTCGGGTTTCAGCATCCACACGAGTATTGACTAATATAAATATTACTTTATGTTTTGACATTTTGTTTTACTTCAGTTTGTGTACGAAGCAAATGTAGGGGAGCCGGGTAAGCCGAATTGTAGAGTGTTTGACTTTAAATGCTGGGGTCGTGAGTTCGAATTCCGGGGCCAAATATTTGTGCTGGCCTTTTTCTCGTCAGTTCCCCTGCCTTTAACGATATCACCAATAATTATGTGGTGGAAAAGGAAGGTAAACCCTCAAACACCCCCCCCCCCACCCCACCTACCCACCCACCCCGGCCGGCCCTGAAGCAAACTTGATGTGAAATCAGTTGCCGTGTATTGCTGGACGCTGGGCGACTGCAGAATGTGATGGGCATGAGGAGAGAGGTCAGTTGTAGTTGGTCATGCGACGGCAGTCAAGCGTGAAACGACACTAGCACCGTCATGTCCTGTCGTAAATTTGCGCTGCCACTTGCACAGTATTTCAAGTCGCATCGGATGCCGCCGGGAGGCAGGGGACATAGTATGCACTGCTTTCAGCCTACAGTAGTCCAGTTTGTGCACGTCTGATGTACAGGCACTTAAATTGAGCTGATTTGCGGCCGATTTGAGTTGAGTGCTTGGCCGCCGGTACAACTGATCACATCATGCATTACTAGTATGACAATGACCGTGTTAGTCCAGGAGACTTACATTGTAGTTTTCCACCTGTCCATACCCCGTGCCACTGTTCTTCCCACAAACAAGCAAATATCATGACAAAAACACAACAGTAAAAGATCCCCCCCCCTCCCGGCCCCCACACACAACCAATCAATCAAACCTAACAACAACAAAACAAACAAAAAAAAAACAAAAAAAACGACAACCAAAAACCATAAACCCAAACAAACAAACAAACAAGCAAACAAGAAAAACATCCCTGGCAACACACACACACACACACACACACACACACACACCCCGTCACACACACACACACACACACATGCGCTCATCGCGGCGCGGCGTGCGACTCAGTCAGGCACACGTGTCATTCTGAGCAAGTCAGTGAAGTCAGTTACATCCTTCCAATTAAGAAACTGCCCGGCGAACATCTGCCGACCAGCTTCTGGTCCTACGTGAACAGGTCCGTCTTCACTGAGTATAGTGTGTTCGATCGGAGTCATAATCTAGACTACTCCGATCTAACGCTGACATGGAACACATCTCTCGGTAGTTTTCCCCCTGTCAGCACATTTCTCAAACACTCGCTTCCCGTCTGTGTTAGCTGATCTAGTCTTGTCTGCTCCAAACCGCCCTCCGCTGCTTTTTGCCTCTCTTTCATCCCGCTGCCCCCCCCCCCC
The DNA here is from genome assembly GCA_018292915.2 of Batillaria attramentaria. Classification (NCBI taxonomy): domain Eukaryota; kingdom Metazoa; phylum Mollusca; class Gastropoda; family Batillariidae; genus Batillaria; species Batillaria attramentaria. Next base: position 487,803 of record JACVVK020000006.1, on the reverse strand, counting down.
CCCCCCACCAATCCTACGGACCTCCGAAACACAGTGAAAGAGATCACTGTTACCTGAAAACACTGAACTGCATCGTACAATGTCTTGCCAAGTGTGCGGCTCAGTGCTGAAGCTGCTGTTTCATGTTTACAGGAACACCGCCCCGTGTAACCATGGCCAGTAGAGAAATGTCGTGATCAGGGATGCACACACACACACACACACACACACACACACACACACAGAGAGAAATTAGGATCTACATATATGTCTACGTTTGGGGGGTCGTCTCAGTGTATAGTCCCACGTGTCAATAGTTCTACGTGTCGATAGTCCAACGTCGATAGTCCTAAGCGCCGATAGTCCGACGATTTTACGCATTTTGTATCCCCAGTCCGATTTTTGAATAGTCCTACGCTCAATAGTCCTACGTCATTGTCGGTAGTCCTACGCTTACTCAAAGTCTCGTCAGTCCTACGAATTAGTCCCACGTGTCGATAGTTCTACCGAAAAAATCTAAACAGGCATAGGATTATCGACACTTAGGACTAATGTTACGAAGGACTCACGAGACTTCCCCGGAGTAAGTGTAGGACAATCGACCGTAGGACTATCGAGAACTCCGACTTTCGACACGTAGGACTATCAGGGTAGGACCGTCTATCAGCATAGGACTATCGGCACGTAGGACAGTTGACACGTAGAACTAGCGACACCGTGCACCCTCTACTTTTCAGCGATACTACAAACACACACAAGCGCATTTACTCCTACACTGAGGTCGGGAACCTGCTGACGCTTGAAAAATCTGGATCATTTATAACCATTTCAATTTACTCATGGTCGTGTGAAACCAGATTTCAGACTTAAACCTGTCATATAAAACATAATCAGTTTTCAGAATGTGTTTGCACCCAGTAAACACTTTGCCAGGAACGTAAGGCTCCATTCACACCGTCAAGATTTTATTTGGCCGGGCGGGTTAATCATGGTCGGTGCTCAGACTGACGTATCCTGCGTACTAGTGCTACAGTTGCGACACAGTGCGTCACACGTACGGCGACAGACCAGCCCTGGTTGCCAGACAGGGGGCGAGGGATTAGCGGAGCAGACGGCTAGCAGGTGCTGTGTACTCAGTTTCACTCCCAATCCCCGTTCGTCACAGTCTGCACTTTTTGTGGTTATAAATCCACACTGAGTGGCTTATGCATTAATTAGCTGGCTTTTTAGCCCCGAATTGTACCAACAAAGAAGCCGGGAGCCGGAGGGGGACGCGGACTAGGAAGGGGGGGGGGGGTGTGCTGTTGGAACAGAGCTGCCAATATGTCCCCAAAGTCTTCTCTTGAGTTTGTTTTTCATGAAAAAGTAGTATGTTTCTGTGTTCCCGGCCTGACTTGACGTTTTTATTGTCAAGGCTGAAAATAAAACCAGAAACCCCGAGAGTTAAAAACTAGACCAGCAGAAGACTGACGCAAGGGAAATCATTCGTGTCGGGTAGTTGCGTACTTTGGCTCCTGTGTGTCTGTGCTGGGCAACTCAGAGTCAGTAAAACACTTCGACCTCAGCAGTACTGTACCTCATGTAAAAATCCCCAGGTCACCTGACTATCATTTTTGAAAAAATACTCGCAAACGGCAAATTCGAGAAGACGGTTTTCCCTACTTGACCCGGACAACGTAGTGATGACGAACTTCGCAGAATCCCATTCGCAGAAATAATTGTGGTATAACACTGATATGCGCAGTCTCCATACCGCCGGGCACCGATTACACACCACCAGGAGATGGCACCATTTGGTACAGCCGGTACAACCAGTCACTGACAGCATCACCCACAACGACCTCTTGGCGACCTACCTGCTAGATAGCGTCTGAAAGGTCTCATGTTCACTGCAGGACGTTTGTCCTGATGCTGGGAAGATAATCAAGACTCTGGGGTTGCTTACGCTTGCACAAAATTAATACAGGATTCAATTTTCAAAGTATGTGGCGGTCTAGCAGGAAATTTTGTCTGTCACGATAACGAATTTAGACAGACGCAGCTGGAACACTCGTATCTAACTGAGGCATCGCAGAGAGAGAGAGAGAGAGAGAGAGAGAGAGAACAAATATTTGGATTGGAAAATCCTAGGTACCTTAGGTGTCTTAGGTACGTTCCTCCGCTGGGCACTACCGACATGAAGCGTCCATTAAGGATGTGAATTATAAGATGCACGACAGATACACAGTCTGTCCTTTTTTCTTCTTTTTGTTTTTGAAGAATTTTCAACTGACATTCAATCGCAACTTACACTGTAATGTTTAGTTTTATTAACAACACCTTATGCTTCAAACTAAAGGGTGATGTCTATCACTGGCATTGGTATTGTTGTTGTTGTTGTTGTTGTTGTTGTTGTTTTTGCTGCCACAACTCTTTGCCGGCTCTAGTGCTGTTCCTCCCTGGTAGTGGGTGGAATCCACGGAGGGCTCGGAAGTTGGGACAATTTTTACTATGCATGATGATTGAGATGAGGATGCTATGGAGGTCCGTGTGGTTTTAGACTGCGGGGCAGGGCCGCATCCACGCTTCCTGTCATAAATATCCCGGCATTAACCAGGCCCGGGAACTACGGCACCTGCGGTGCCGGCCGTGTAATCATCCAAATCATAAGACGTGTCATACGAAGGCCGGGAAGCACCCCCAAAGTCGCACCCGTGAAGTGGGTGAAGATCGGTTGTGTGGCAGCAGCCTCCCCATCAGGCCCATAGAACACCCGCTCTGGGTAGGAGCCGGCCTAGGTAGGAAAAATCCCGCTTGCCCCGGCTGGGACTCGAACCCGGGTCTCCCGGTCCATATTCCGAAGTGCTAACCGCTACACTACGGGGGCCGGTATCCGGCACTGGCATTGTTAGATTTGGCCGTTCTCGACTCCCATTCACTAACAGACACACTGTTCAACTGTGAGTACCTAGAAGATACCGAAACTATTCAAGATATACATTTGTTTGGGACATGAAACACACTGCTCCCGTAAGTATGCATTTCGTTTGGACGCATTTTGATGTTTCTGACCACGGTGTTTTTATGGTGCGTTAGCGTTGATTTAAAAGAGTTGAAACTGAAGCGCCTCGCTTAGAATTCCTATCTGCTCATCTGCAAAATGAAAAGAAAATGTGCAAAATCTTGTCCGACAACGTACCCAAATGTTAGTATGCTAGAAAAAGCTTGATTGTATTGTGCCCGTTCTCTATGTGGCGCGGGTGAGTGTCTGTTTTGCTTGCTGCACATTTCTGTCTGGCTCGTCATTATCAGCCATTATATTCTTCTGAAGTACGCAGATCGGGGTCCTCTGTGATGTATTATACTGCGTATGAAGGCAACACAATACCCTCGCTCCAGCGCCGACACCGATCATGTTACGCTTATCATAAACAGCGCCAGGGACGTTTTGTTCATAATGCCCGAAGAAGCCTGGAATGTGTGTCGTAGGCGTAGAATGTACATGGATGTTTTAGCACACCACATGCTAGCAACAATTTTGCTGTTGTTGTTGTTGTTGTTGTTGTTGTTGTTGTTGTTGTTGTTTTGTTTGTTTCTTTCTTTCTTTCTCTGGTTTGCCAGATAGGAGGATGTTTCCTTTGGCCATAGAAACCATTTTCGTGACTTTTTGACTTCTCATATTACTAGAAAAATACGACTTTCTTTGAGCCAACGGTCCACTTTTTGAACAGACTGGGACTCGATAAAGCTGCTAAAATCAGCAACCAATCAACGCCGTGTAGCTGGTCTTCAGTCTGCAACCAAACAACGTCGTCTGCTCAGTACGCGGTACACTTCTAGAACAACTTTATTTATACGCTGACCAGAGCCACCACAATGGTTTCAGATGCTATATTGTGACCCACGTGACTGATTCTGATACACAGATTCAGCGCATTTGGTGAAGAGTTTTCCACGCACTGTTGTATGCCTGTCGTACGTATTGACAGCAATGTTAGCACTGGTATATGTATTGATACTGGTATTGCACATGTATCTGCCACAGACTATTGCTTAAATCTGATGAAATGTCCGTTACTGCTTCAGCCCGGTGCAGACGTATGATATGGGAGCAAACGAAATCTGGTGACTCCATCACCCTCCATTGCTGTCGACGACATTATGAAGATAATCTCTTCAACATTGCAGCTGCTGCAACAGCAGCGGAAAATCTTGACAATGATCTGAAATACGCCCGGCAATTTTTTCAAACCCTTTCTTGAGCTGGATAAATGATGTCTTGCACCAACGGCCCTGCATGCATGAGGTCGAATAAAATTTTACTTTAAGCTGCAGATATACTTTCGGCCACCTGCCTTGAAGCAATGGACGAATGTTGCGTGATATCAGAGACACGTGTGACTAAGTTTTGCTGTATGCGATTCATTCAGTCGAGACATGCCGTGTCAGACAAGGGCAAACGACAGGTCTCCTCCCTCTCTGTTAGTTACTGGATACCCTGGTTTTCAAAATTAATCTGCAATAATCCAGTGCGTATCGCTTTCGTGTCGTATCGGTGTGCAGAGGCCAAGTTCTGTATGATTTAAAGGTCGGTTACACGATCTGAAGTACTTCATACCATTGACCGGCCTATGGAGGGCCGGTGGGGACATGACCAACAAAAAAGCTATAAAGTATAATTATACTGTTGGTGTGTTGGGGCGCTCAGGGTTTTTTCCACATGTTGGGGACATGACCAACAAAAAAGCTATATAGTATAATTATACTGTTGGTGTGTTGGGGCGCTCAGGGTTTTTTTTCCACATGTTGGTGACATGAAAGACGGAGCAAAGGAAAACAGCCAGCACGAAGTGTCAGAGGGTTGGCTGACTGCTAGGAATGGAACCCACGACCTGAGCAGCCACAGTCCAACGCTCTGCCAGCGCAACTACTCCATCTTCCCTTAAGAGGAAACAAAAGCAAAATGTAATGCTTAGAAATGTGACAATGCAGATATTATTGTGTGCACGACAAAGAAAATTGAACATTAAACATTTGATTGTGTAATTTAATGGCTACAGTATTGGCGATATGTGGTAATGTGCATTTTGTGTGTGTGTGTGTGTGTGTGCGTGCGTGCGTGCGTGCGTGCGTGCGTGCGTGCGTGCGTGCGTGTGTGTGTGTGTGTGTGTGTGTGTGTGTGTGTGTGTGTGTGTGTTCTCCAAAAACAAGAACAGGCATATATCTTGTTTCATGTTTGTACGTCGGGTCATTTCGTCGCCAGTCTGTTTCCCGAACGTTACGCGCAGTGTCAGTTACACACATGCACATTGCTAGGTGGTTAATGGCGAGTAACCTGCTCCATGCATCGAGTCGGTGTGAAAGATTATCATCTCTGACGGCGAAACTTTAGAGTGAAAGCACGGCGGATACGTATCTGACATGGTGTGCGTCGGCCGTTGAGGCTTTTTGTTCCTGAAGAAATAAAATCGTTTAACGACCGCGTCTTGAAATGCAACCTAGGCAAGACATACGTCACGTGTATGCATACGGAACGTTGTTTTTGTTGAGTGGAACTTTATTTTTTTCATTGTAGAGAAATGTAGCTAGGACTGAAGCAGCGTGTCAGGAGCAAGGCCATTGCTAGCTGAACATGAATGCGATTCGGCTGCTTGTGGACGACGTCCCAAGAACATTGAGAGGAATCAGTTCATCAACATGGTCTGCTTAGTCTATACGGATATTTTTGTTGCTTTTTATATCTGACGAAATACACACCTTTTCATAAAGAATTTATTTATTTTATTTTGCCGTGAGTCCAAAGAAGAACTCTGATTGTATACTGATGTAATATTTAGTGTGGTTTTAATAAAGGGTTTATTATTATTAAAGAAACCCAGCATTTGACACTTCCATTGTCCTCGGCGAGGAAAGCAGGTTCTTTGTTAACCGGGATAGCCAAATGGTAGAGATGGTTGTGGTTTTAACGTCCTTTTTCACCACATACGTGTGATATCAAAGGCCACCCCGGCTCCCCCCAAACCGACTGGATCTCCCAAAGAGGACGCCTTTGTGCATTACCGCCCACATACAATCTTCCGTTTTATTATAGTATTACAGTGTTTTTGAATTTGAATTTGAATCATTTACACTGTTCTTTACATACTCAGGTATAAGTAGTGGGATGGCAGGTATTCGGTGATAGTGTGTACATGTATTCGCAGTGGCATGTTAGGTGCTTCAGTACACACAAAGTAAAAAAATAAGGGGAGGGGACTCTGAACACCGGATGATCATCTCGACTGAAGGCTACAAAGCCTCAGCGTAGACCAGGTTTATCGGGCAAAGTGTATCACAGTCGAATTCTGATTAACAGACGGTAGGACGGAACGAGGTCCGTAATCATTCCATCTGTTGGCTGATGATGAAAACAATCGGAACACTAAATGCTCCGCCCCAGCTCACAACTTTCCGTTTTGTCTTCCTTGCCAAAGCTTACAGATAATCAGAGGAAGATACGTGTAGTTTATGTGTCTGAAAAAGGTTCAGTACGCATCTTTCATTTAAAGGGGCCGGGCTAATGCTACTACCATTTATGCTCACAGATCACACCACTTAGACACCTGAACCCTGACAGCGTCTGTAATGCTGGCATTGAGCCAACAGAAGCGTACTCGATGACGAGGCGGGTGGGTGGGTGGGTGTTTGGGAGTTTAACGTCCTTTTCCACCACATACGGGTGATATCAAAGACGGCGATGACGAGGCGACCACATTGAGCGCTCCAGTAGTATAACAACAGTCGTAGAATTTGAATGTTTGACCTCTCGCGCAAAAGTGTAAACAAAATTGTATCGCATTAAGAGCTGTACAAATTATCAAGATAGAGTATTTCCATCGTACAGGCGCACTTACTGACGAGCGAAACTGTTCCAAAACATAAGGTGGTTTAGCAAAAATGGAACTGACCACGCCGGGTACACAATCATGTAGTCAAGTTTTTGGAACACATTCAAGGGTGAGCAATGGGAGGCCAGATGAACACACTCGTCGTTACAATGGGACCAATCACTTGTGCTGTACAAAGACGTACAAAAGAACAAAAAGGACAGAGAAACACGCAAGGCAACACTGAAATGTAGATTCCTTCGGTATGGGAGCCTATGCTTACAGTAAAAAGTGCCCAGAGTGGACCAGTGTGTCACCAAAGGTAATACATGTATCGAATCGTTAAGTGTAGGCCAGTATATGCAAGTACGCGTCTGTACCTGGTGAAAGGCCGGATAATTATGTTCTGGGCATCCCAAAGGAACGAGAGAGAGAGAGAACCAAGGTTGTGCTACTGACCCTCAGAGCGCTCTTGGCTCGTTGCTGCGGCGTATACTTTTTGCACCAGCCGCACACTATATCAAAGCTGACAGTTTGTGGCAATTTGCCATCCAAATATAGACTCTTTGAGAGAGAGAGAGAGAGAGAGAGCCATGACTTTTTTTTTTTGGAAGGAGGTAGGAAGTTGCGAATACATTCAAGTTAAGACTGCAATTAGTCAATAGGTTTACAAAAGTGCAGACATGCGTGCCACCCACTCTTTCTTGTAGGAGGTAGGAAGTTGCGAATACATTCAAGTTAAGACTGCAATTAGTCAATAGGTTTACAAAAGTGCAGACATGCGTGCCACCCACTCTTTCTTGTGTGATGTCAGCCGGCGGTTTGGTGTCAGATCATGATGTTACGGGGCGGGATGGGCTATCAGGGGCGCCGGAACCGGGGGGGGGGGGGGGCAGGCGGGGCAGCTGCCCCCCCCCCCTCTGTACCCAAGCAGGGGGGGGGGGCAAGAGTGTCTTTTTGCCCCCCCCCCCCTGGAAAATCAGGTGACTATGGCAAGAGGGGGGGCAAAGCCATGGTCTTGCCCCCCCCTCCCCTACCTCTCCCCCTACCCCTCTTAGTGCTCTCTCCCTCATCCCACCCAACAGAGAACTTCTGTTTTTGCGGACCGAAGGCTGTCCGCTCCTCTGATTGCCCCCCCCCCCCCCCCCCTCTTTTCACTTTTTTTCGGGCAACGTCCTGGTTCGTAAAGGTTTTTTGTCTACGCAGCATTTTGATCCGCCCCCCCCCCCCCCCCGCTTTTCACTTTCTTCGGGCAACGTTCCCCCCTCCGAGATTCTGCCCCCCCCCTCCCCCCAACATCTTCCGGCGCCCCTGGCTATACTAATAAGTAGACCCAGTGGCCCCTCATTACAGGGGAGCTGACACGATGTGTCTTGGTTGAATGCTTGCCATTGAAAGCTCAGCACATGAGACACGTCGGAATGCTCACAGAGTGTAATGGCGTATCTACAGTAAACAAACCTGCTGAACATGCACAGTTTGGCTAGTAATTCGAAACCACCAGAGAGCTGGCTGCCGGGTTTGCGCAACTTGACAGAGACATTTGTGTTCCAAACATTACGTGTATAAGTCAAATATTTAATATATATATGTTGACACGACATGCATTGTAAGTCGTGGGATTGCCGCCTCGCGTCAAACAATGGTTTGAATCGTACGCCGGCTGAACATCAGTGGAGCAGAAACAAAAGTACATGCCGGTGTTCTCAGTCGGCAGCTCAGTCCGGCTCGACCAAAAACGAGTGATCACGAATATGGGTTCCGTTGGCCAGTCGATTGATTGCGATCAATGCACATGCATATGGGGTAATTGTAAAGAATAGTATACGAAAATAATTGGAGCTAATTGCACGCACTTTGACGGGTGTTTTCGGTTCTGCTCGATGCAAAGAGGACATTAGACACCCTTACCTACTCACTTTGACCACTCCTTCCCCACAAACGTGCACAAAATATCCCTGAATGACTGGCGACCACGACCCGAGCAGTCATCTGCACGCCATTTTGATCACCCGGTCCTACTAATTACCGAAAACAACCGAAACAACCGAAAACAACTATGTTTTAACTGCGTTCTACCCGTATTAAGAGTTGTTTTCGGTCGTTTTCGGTTGTTTTCGGCAATTAGTAGGACCCTGATCACCAACCAACATGGCGTGCAGATGACTGCTCGGGCCGTGGTCGCCAGTCATTCAGGGATATTTTGTGCACGTTTGTGGGGAAGGAGTGGTCAAAGTGAGTAGGTAAGGGTGTCTTTACTGTCTTACGTCTCTTTGCATCGAGCAGAACCGAAAACACCCATCAAAGTGCGTGCAATTAGCTCCAATTATTTTCGTATACTATTCTTTACAATTACCTGCATATGGATACCCTTCACGTAAGATTTTGCTGAAAGTCAAGTTCCGAGTCCCCTCCTAACCGGCATTGACCGGCCGTGTGACTCGCAAGTCAACTGAGAACTGCAGGATCACTGGCTGGCTGGCTGCCAGGCACTAATTTCAACTCAGTGACTGGCCGGCAGACGCGCGAGCATAGACAGCCAGTAGTGATCCACGCAAACTCGATATACACTGTGAGTATCGTCAGTCTAGTCCTGCGTTGTTTGACTGTACAGGATCACCAGTGAGTGGTGCGAGGTGAGCGGAAGCCAGAATGAGTGGTGGCGAGACATGATGCGATGAACCAAAAGTCCCTGTCCGTGTCGAGCTGACATCCAGACAGGAGAAGAACTCCATTCCAGCCAGTGACCTACATTCCACCCGGTGGAAACACTTAGGCTGCACGTGCTGACCCAGAACAAGAGGCTGGATGCGCCTGGGTAGACGCGACGGGAGAACTTTTGCTGAAGTGTGTTGAGCAGTTTTGATGTTTATGATGATGCCTGTGTGTGTGTGTGTGTGTGTGTGTGTGTGTGTGTGCGTGCGTGCAGCCCAAGCTCGTGAACAGGACGTTCAACTGCTCAAGTTGACTGATAAGGTGCTCGTGACCTCACAAACTGTGAAGCTGAACGTTTCATACTCTACACGTACCTAGGGCTAGGTTTTCAGTGTGCTAGAATCTTCTTATATTTACATTTCCTCAGGTGATACTGATCAGCCGTGAATGTGTCAGTGTTTTTTTGTTTTGTTTTTTTCACGATGAGCAGAAAACCTGCTATTCTCTGACAGATTTAACCCATTCTGCCCGAAGTACGACTGCAGTCGTAACAAGATTCAGTCCCCACTACCGCGCTACGACTATAGTCGTAACAAGATTTTAGTCCCCACTACCGCGCTACGACTATAGTCGTAACAAGATTTTAGTCCCACTGCCGCGCTACGACTGCTGACTATAGCCTTAACAAGATTTCAGTCCCCACTGCCGCGCTACGACTATAGTCGTAACAAGATTTTAGTCCCCACTGCCGCGCTACAACTATAGTCGTAACAAGATTTCAGTCCCCACTGCCGCGCTACGACTATAGTCGTAACAAGATTTTAGTCCCCACTACCACGCTACGACTATAATCGTAACAAGATTTCAGTCCCCCACTGCCGCGCTACGACTAAATACAGTCAGTAGTGTGCGAAATCTTTGTTCTGTTTTACTGTTGCTATCGTTACTAGGTTTTCTTGGAGCTATCTGCCGTAGAAACGGTTTCTGTATTCGTTGGTTACCGCCATGGAGTCTCTCATGTGGTTTATGCGCTGACTGAAAGAATGGTCAATAGAAAATGGCTTCAGACCGGCCCCCATAGTGTAGTGGTTAGCACTTCGGATCATGGACCGTGAGACCCGGGTTCGAGTCCCAGCCGAGGCAAGCGAGATTTTTCAGTCCTACCTAGGTCGGCTCCTGCCCAGAGCGGGTGTGCTATAATTATGGGCCCGATGGGGAGGCTGTTGCCACACAGCAGAGTTTCACCCACTTCACGGGTGTGACTTTGGGGGGGGGGGGGGGGGGGGGTGCTTCCCTTAGTATGACACGTCTTATGATGTAGATGATTACACGGCCGGCTTCCAGATTCCGAGTCCTCCGTGGGTTCCACCCATGACCTGGGAGGAACACCACTAGAGCTGGCAAAGAGTTGGAGCAGCAAAAAAAAAAAATAAAAAAAAATGGCTTCAGTTGTTGTCACCGCAGGGGCTCCAGGAAGTTGGCGTGAGACATGTGATGGTAACGTCAATGTAGAAAGTGTTAAAGGACAGTTCCGGTTTTTAATTCAACAGCAAGTACCGGAAGCAAAGAATGAATGCATTGCGTAGTTCCCGCGGCCCATGTGCAGTTTCTTTCAGCTGCGTCTGTGGGCCACCCTGAGTGTGCCGCGCGTTTTCTGTGCTTAGCCGGTAAAGGTAAATTCAACATTCCCTCCTTTCCTCCCTATATCCCGCGGAAGGAAGGCCGTGCTTACCTGTTGATGACATGCGGAAATAGCCGGGCTCATCAACAGGGCACCGTCAGCCCTTGAGTCACCTTATCAACATCCACCTGTACATGTCACAGGGAGAAATGTGAAGCGAAAGGTCTGGAAACCTTGAGGTGTCCGTTGGTTATTGGGTGCGCATGACAGAAAGTGACTGTGGTTCTCTATAAATATAATCACAATTGTACAGTGATAATGTGCAATGACTTACAAAGCCCGGGATGCTTGACTCGCCATTCATTTCGCAAACTTGAATCACTGATTTGAGTCCTCGTGTATTCAGTTCGGGTATGATTCTACAACCTCCACGCAGTTACAAAGTTTAGTCAGTCACTGTGACATGGGAGTACTTTAAATACCCCCCCCCCCACTCCCCCCAATACGCGAAATTTGTTCGGCAATTATTTTGTTCGAGCTGCACACTGATACACATAATTATGTACTCCTAGCATCGGCCGAGCTCTTCAAACCTACCACCCATGCCCTTCCACCCCTTCCCCACCCCTTCCCGGCGGCCCCTACCTTACGTGGAGTGTGTCCTTGTTTTGACGGTATGTAGGCCGGTGTTTGCCTGTCTCACTGTATGTGCATGTTCTTGACACTGGTATGTATGGTGTGATGGTGGTCTGACTAAGGTGGCAGTGTTGCCAGCTCTTGCGGTTACGGAGTGCGCATGTGCACAGGAAGTGCCGGATACAAACCTCTCACCTGTTGCTGTTTTCTGTAGAAACACAGTAAAGGAACGTTCCGCTGGCTACATAGGCCTTAATTATAGCACACACACACACACACACACACACACACACACACACACACCGCACACACACACACTGACTGCACACACACACACACACCGCACACACACACACTGACTGCACACACACACACACACACACCGGGCACACACCAGGCACACACACACACACACACTGACTGCACACACACACACACACACACCGGGCACACACCGGGCACACACACACACACACACACACACACTGACTGCACACACACACACACTCTGACTGCACACACACACACACACACACACACACACACACACACACACACACACACACACACTGACTGCACACACACACACACACACTCTGACTGCACACACACACACACACACACACACACACACACCGGGCACACACACACACACACACACACACACACACACACACACACACACACACACACACACACCCCTCCAGTCCACACACACACACACACACACACACACACACTGACTGCACACACACACACACACACACACACACACACACACACCCTGACTGCACACACACACACACACACACACACACACACACACACACACACACACACACACACACACACTGACACACACACAAGCAAAATGTAATGTTTACACCGGCTCGTGTCAAGTTCGGGGAGAAACTTAGAATCGCTTAAAACTCCGACAGTGTGGATATTTTTTCAAAGTAGTGCAACCTTTCCTAAGGACTAATACTAGTACATCAAAGATCAACGTGACGAGTTTTCAGATTATTATCTCTCTTGGAATAACATCCGCGCATCTCTTTGGTACGGAAATGACGATCGGAAAGTGGAGTGTTTTGAGACAAGGGATCAAGTCCGGCAGACCACGGGCCTGGTAAGAAAAAACGGCTTTTGAAGATCGATCCTTCAGTGTTGCTTCTGACACTCAGCCAGTACATAGCCAGTACAGTGGTACTCACGGAGTGGATTTTAGCGTTCGCGAATCAATTAATTTCGATGCAAGCTGACAGGAGAGGTGGGGGGGGGGGGAATGCCACTTACGAAGCTATGCTTCCGAATGTAAGGAGTAGTACATTTGACATTGCGACCGTGTGTTTTTTGTATTTTTTTAAAATTATCAAAAAAAAAAAAAATTGCGGAATCCAGTACTGAAGAAATTTGGGGTTAAAAAATCCTAAACTATTTTTCTTGGCGTAGCGTACAATGTCCTTAGTTTCAACCATACTTTTCTCTCTGCTCACTGTCTCTGTTATCGTCCAGTTACGAAATACAGAGCAACACTCCTCTTAAATAATTCGCCATATCTTTTGTTACGTTCACACAGTGTTGCGAAAGGAAATTGAAAGATAAAAAAAAAACCGAGCCAACAGCAGGAAAACGCCAGCATATGAAGTGGCAAAAATCAGTTTAAGTGGCGATAAAAGGATACAACTTACACACACAAGAAAACAAAACTGAAAAAAGGAGTAGAACACACGTGCTGAAACACTTTTTGTAATCTCCAATATTAACGTGAACAAATCCACCCCAACTCGGCTTCAAGTGGCTGTCGGTGATCAGGGCGTCCCTCATGGAAATTAGAAAGACAGTCATAAACAAACCCGACACTTGGGGCGCTGTACGCGGCCAGCGTTAGACTCGACAACGTGTGGAGACATTCTTCATAACCAGCTAACTTCGCAGTATGCCGGAACGCACGCCGGCAAAACAGGTGCCGTAGTTTACAGCAGCCCAGACACAAACGCAAAACTTTCTAGAACAACGCCATTATTTTGTTGCTATGATTCAGCCACTGATGCATTCATTAGTTTGGGACGAATACCTCGGTGGACAAGGCGTAGCACAGGCGAATGAAGTAAAAAGTGCAGGTGGGAAGGGGAATGCACTTAACCGAGGATCGCGCGGGGTAAATTTATTGAGAATTGATAGATTGTGCAGTTGACCTACCTGCATTATAGATAACCCATAAAATACATTTTCTTATGTTTGCCACCGCCACTGGTATAATTCTCAAGTTTGGGCCATGCAGGCAAACTTGGGGATTACCGTTATCGACAAAATCACAGTAACTCTTTGCTGCTCGACGGGCCGGGAATTTGGAAGGCGTAAAACTGCTTTGTACACACGATCACATGCGTCGCGCGCGTGCACACACACACACACACACACACACACACCGTCACACACACAGAAGGAGAGAGGGAGAGTCGCCCGTTTTTAAGACGACATGACCTAACCCTGTAAGATCCTGGGGTGACGATCGGGTAAGTCAGCGTGACACAGTGACTGAAGACGAGCTCTGGCGTGGGTGCGCTGTTTGGTTTGGGATGTCTGCGTACATATGTGACAGTGGATCTTCACCCCCAGTAGGTAAATGGAGAGTGTAGAAACTGAAAGGGGTGGAAGGCTTGAGGGGACGGCAAGGCCGGGAAGGGGGGGGGGGGGGCGGGGGGGCGGGGAGGTGAGTTGACAAGGAGCACCGGGAAGGCCAGAGTGAGTAAGTTGCGGAGATTAAGTGTGCAAGTGTGAGACATTGAGATTCATCTGGCTGTGAACAAGAGCGGATCCAGAACATTGTGGAGGGCTGTTGACATTTGCCAAGGGCTGAAAATTGCAATAAGCTTACATTAATTCGTACTTTCATTTCTATGAATAGCCACAACCAGCTAAAGTGCAATTTTGCCGATGTAGAGAACTTCAACTTTTATGATATGTCCGGTTTTCACGTTGTCCAGTGCCAAACCGTATATAAATGTATGTGTATTTCTGTCTGGAAATGACATGTACGGGTGTGGCAAGGCAAACGTTATGGGCCAGAAATAGTATTCCACATCGTTTAGTGTTATTGATCATGCATCCGCCAACAGGATGGAAAGTATTACAACTCGCAAGCATTATTTTCATTACTTTTGTTATTTGCATTTTTTAAGTCGTTTTAATTTTTCATTTTTACTGCCGCCAGTGTAAGAGTGAACCCCTGCGCTGTCGGGATCCGCTCGGTGAGTGGTGGCAAAAGTAAAGAAAGTCGGTCCTGGCGCCCTGTTTCACCCGAACAGACGGTGATACACGGACTAAGTGCTGTCAGGTCTATTGCGAGGCACGGGGACAACGAGGCCGACTGCGTAATATGTCGAACATGGCGCAGAAAGGACCTGTCTCGTATGCCTGGTATGAAACCAAAAGACACTTCTGTGCCCGGGCTTCACAGAATCACTTCCCGTGTAACGTTACATTCGTTTGGTGCGCGGACAATCTCATAGTCACAATGACAGTGTACTGATTTCTCCCTACATGTCACTTAAATCAGGGGGTGTTGACTTTTCCTCAAAATGTATTACTGCTTTTTCCTCAATCAACAGCCCGACGCAATTCTCATGAGGAAATTTCACCAGCTTCTAATTTTGCACTGAGCACTGACGAACATACAGCACACGCATCTGCTGGCTACACTCTTGTTCTTCAAATAGTAACTCCACAAACGGACTGTTTGTTAGTCTTAGAGGCGCGGCTACTAGATACAGACACTTTTCACGTTTTCCTTGACTCATGCACACACTGAGATACATCGGCGGATTTTTTTTTTTCTACCCAGTTTCACTACGGTGTCAGAGAGACGACACTAGCCGGCGAGATGAGGGCGTAACCGCGAGAAGCCGTCCGTAATTGGGAGAAAGAATGTGAATGTGGAAGGTAGACAAGATGGGGAGGTATGCGAAAGAGGAGTTGAAGAGGTGGGCGGGCTGCTTGATGGCTGAATCTGTGTGGATCATGTCTCGGGGTCCCGGCCACGGTCAGAAAGCCCCCCCCCCCCAACCCCCTTTTCTTTGCAGTTGTTTTGAGAAGAACACTGCAGTCAAGATATCCTGTATTCAAATCACCGTACAAACGTGTTTGCCACTACTACGGTAAATGGCTGAATCGATCAGTGTGGATTATATTTGTTGAGTGTCATATTTCTTGTGAAGCACCCGCACAATGACTCACAGACAACACTCAAGGGGTTTACTGAATTGCAATGTATGCAAACAGCAACAACCAACAGATAGGACAATGGTGTCTTTTGTACCAGATACGAGCAGTACTTCAACAAAGAAAGCCATACACGGCGTAACTGATGTCAAACTGGCCTGCGAAGGCTGACACCTGCGTCACAGTAGTAATCGAGATGCCGGCTCTGCCTGAAAAGGCAGATGACTAATATGTTCTAGGCAAATGCGCGTTTTTTGTTTTTTGTTTTTCAGCCGCGGACATTGATGGATCGTATAAAACAGTCGTCTTATGGGATGACCACGTTCTCTTCGGTGGTGACCTGAGGCGGGTCACAGTGTGAATGTGATCTGGGTCACGTGGTTCACGCCAAGCTTACTAGCTCCATGCAGTGCTGGACGGAACTGGGTCGTTCAACTGGGGTCAAGGTCAGGAAGCCAGCCAGCAGTGATCTTCTTTGGCACCTGAATCTTAGAGAGAGAAGCCTGAATCTTAGTAAAAAAAACAAACAAAAAAAACCAACAACAGAAATCCCCACCCCCACCCCCGAAACAAACAAACAAACGAAAAAAAAAAAAAAAAAAACTGAAAAAAACCCACTCACAAACAAATCGAAGTGCCTGCACGAGTCGACTTGACCTGACCTGCCTGACAATGTCAGACAAGGTCAGTCATGGTCAGACAATACATGATCAGTCAAACATGAGGGTCAGCGGTCAAAGCCGGCACGAGGCAGGATCATGGCGGTAATCAGTCAAACACACATGCTCATCATTTCTCACTAGTCCTGGCACACCGATGTTACCAACGTAATCAAAGCATTACTGAGACAGCAAACGTACCTGGCTAAGAAAACAACCGGAGATACCTGTACGCGCATGAAGTTGTATCCCTAATCTTGGCAAGTTTTAGCAAACTGATCTCGTCTAACCGTATTGCGGGACTAACCTCACTCTCCCCCCCCCCTCCACCCCCCTCGCCTTCCCCGACGGTAGTCGAGGCCCGTTGAGTGTTATCTGTAGGTCGCCACGTGCTTGACCCAGTCTTTCTAAGCGTTAACCCATTAGCGGTCACCGATTGACGTGGGGGAACTTACTGACACGTTATCAGTCTCAGTCTTCACATTCGGTTTACGTCATAAGTGTGAAAGCGATACCACGGTTTTCCCCCAGTGTACATTGTGAAAGAGGTTTTGGAGGGTAAATCAAATTACAATGAATCCTGCAATGATGATGAGCACAGTTTGGACTGACGTCACCTGTTCAGTTGATCAGAACCAAACTCTGGTCAGTCATCAGGTCAGACCACCGACAGCTAAACTACGCTATGCTGATGTCACATGAACAAAGATCGTATATTTCAAGATCTTTATATTGAGGGTAAATCCAGTACTGGTGACAACTGTGCCGTTTCTAAACATAGCTTCTACATACAGCGTCATGTTTCTTCTTTATTCCGTCTCTCTCTCCTTGTAATCAGTCTCCATTTCATTCACTAAAATTTAATTGGGCATCTCTCTCTCTCTCTCTCTCTCTCTGATTGGCAGATTGTGTATTTTATCGACATCAGTGCATGTGATACCTGGCGAAATGTGTGTGTGTGTGCGTGTGTGTGTGTGTGTATGTGTGTGTGTGTGTGTGTGTGTGTGTGTGTGTGTGTGTGTGTGTGCGCGCGCGCGCGTGTGTGTGTGTGTGTGTGCGCGCGCGCGTGCGCATGTGCGTGTGCGTGTGTGTGTGTGTGTGCGTGTGTGTGTGTGCGCGCGCGCGCGCGTGTGTACCGTGCTTTTCAATGTTGTTTTAATAGTTATGTAGTGTTTTTTTTTATAAGTTATGTAGTAACTGTGGCAACGGCAAGTTCGAAAACTGACGTTTGTGTCATAAAGCCTTAAGCGTTAATAAATAAACAATTGTTGTGATTGTCAATGTCTCTCTTTTGAAACTTAATATCCGCCGTAAGACTGATATCCAGTAAGGAGCGAGAGGGAGTGCACCCTGCTGACACGCGTGTAGTGATTAGCAGTAAAGGTGTCTGGGTTACGTCGACTTGATCTGACGATTACGGCAGAAGATCACGCACTAGGGGGGAAACATTTCAGCACCTGTCAACAGCTCGAAACTTATCGCCTGTAACCGTCAGAGTGGTACTTAATGACGGACAGCTGCCTTAATCGGTTACCTAGACGGGAAGCAGCAACTTCTGGCTCAGGATTGTATCTGACCTGGGCTCAGTCTAGGCTCTACGGCACTTGCTTGTGTTCAGCTTGGTAATGCCGGATTGAGTAACCTCCCGCAGACTCAAGCTCGTTTAAATGATGACTTGTTTTCAGGAGCTTACGGACACCTGTTCTGATACTGAACAACACTCAGCTCATCAAAAGCGCGTTGGGGCCTGAAAAAGTGCGTTCTTTCCTTTACACACACACACACACACACACACACACACACACACACACGTCACACACACACACGTCACACATACACACACACACACACACGTGCCACACACGTGACACACACACACACACTGACACACACACACACACACACTGACTGCACACACACACACACACACACACACACACACACACACACACACACACACACACACCTCCCCCACCACCGCCACCGGCGTCCATATCCAATCTCTGGCCATGCTAGAGTGGTCTTATTTAGTCACCATGATTGAGTTTTAAATGTTTTTTTTTCCTTGTTCTGATACTGAACAACACTCAGCTCATCAAAAGCGCGTTGGGGCCTGAAAAAGTGCGTTCTTTCCTTTACACACACACACACACACACACACACACGTCACACACACACTCGTCACACATACACACACACACACACACGTGCCACACACGTGACACACACACACACACTGACACACACACACACACACACTGACTGCACACACACACACACACACACACACACACACACACACACACACACACACCTCCCCCACCACCGCCACCGGCGTCCATATCCAATCTCTGGCCATGCTAGAGTGGTCTTATTTAGTCACCATGATTGAGTTTTAAATGTTTTTTTTTCCTTGGCCTTTTTGGGCAGATTAGCATGTAAGCCTATTGAACATGGTTGGACAGTCCCAATAAGCCATCTTTTACGTTTTCCAGGGTAGGGGGTTTACAGCTTCAGGTTCTGAAAGCAGTTGGTGACGATTATGTGAGTCATAGAAACTCTACGATGATTCAAAACTATTTGGGAAGAAAAAACAACTATCGCAGCGCAGACGAATCCTTGGAAACCGAATGGTCTCGCGCGAACTGCTTTTAATTTGGACATGAACAACTTGTCCTTGAACATATGGCACATCACGCTAACACACTCTTTCTCATCGCTTTCAGTTTTGTCAGTTTCCGATAACGAATCACAATGCACCAAAACACACCTTCCTTGAATTAAACAGCAATGCTGCAAGCAAAGTAATGACGTATTTTAACAGTCGGTACTGACTTGGTCGTCTGGTCACATGCGCCTCTTGAGCCAATCAGAATTGAAAAAGCGTACCCATAGCTCCCTTGAACATGCTCTGAGCGTGAGCAACATTTGTCAAAACCGATTCAGTTAGGAGCCTATGGGCCCAGTTGTCCCGACCCGTAATGGTTAGAAAACTTTTACAAAGAATTCATAATGTCTATGTACGTTCATATTGTCCGGTTGCCTACGGGACATCCTTCCCACCAGGACAGTGCAGTTAAGCCCGTAATTTATTCACTCTGTACCAGACAATCGCTTTAGGCGTGGCTTACAATCTGGTAAAATGTCCTACAGTGAAGTGTGAAAGGGCTTTAGATAAAAATAGTCACATTGTGTGTACATTGCGCCCGCTAAGCTCTGTCTGAATGAAATCAGCCTCCAAAAACTGCAGATAAAAGTGATGAAATGAACTATTAATTTACGACAGGCATTTTTTAACATTTAATTGGAACACCGTTAGGAGTATTTTACACCCTCTGTCGACGTGAGGTGAAAGGAGAGCAATTTGTTAGTGTTCTTGGTGACGATAACGCCCGTCAAACACAGCGTCGGCAAAATCATTAGTAACCGCTTGGCCCGTAGACAAGACTGCTGCTCAACAAACTGCGGGTGGTAAAATCCCTCACATCAAGCGTAACTTGCACACACTGAATTGTTGGAAACCGCCACGTTGTGTAACCAAGTTATGTAAGAAAATACTCAAAAATAAAACATACACATAGAAAAGAAAATACAACACTCGAACAATAGCAGCCACATGAATTCGCATGTAGTTCATGTGGGCTGGGAAAATGGAGAGGTGGGGGTTGGAGTTGGGGATGGGGGTGTTGAGATAAAGTATCCCAGTTCAGTTAAATTCACGTTTTTCGATAAGAAATTATAAGGTCTAAACAACTTAAGCATTTTTGTGTTGGATTTGCTGCAATAATAACTTTACAAAAATGAAACCAGTGTATTTTTGTACCGTCCATGTCTTGAATCAGTGATACAGACGAAACAGTGTCCGTATGTTTGTCACGGTTTCTTCATCCAGCACTACACAGTAAGAACTTCAGTTCAAGTTCTTCCTCTTACAGCCACTGTGAACGCGACAACCTCACATTTTATGCAACGCAGTATAAACTGTAGGCCAGCTATGCAAAGAACGCAGCTACTAGCAATAAACGTTTCATTAATACAAATCGCTTGCCAGTTCCAACCATCGTACCTACGACGGAACTTTCCAACGGTGTCACTTTAATCGATGGTTACTTTTCAACGTCTGACCTTGCCTCTAACCTTCTGTCACCTGTAACGTTGACGAAACATTTTGTAAAGTGTTAATTCGGCCTTGTCTGCCGGTAAGTCAGGGACGGTAAGTCTGGGTTAGTTCTCAATGGAAGTGGTGCAGTTTTCGGCTGATCGCGTGAACACTTTGGCAGCAAGAATAATACCACCCGGGGCCAGCATAACAAGAATGGCGTCTGACGGTCTTCTAACATGATGCAATGGGAGTTAGAGTCTGTCGGCAACAAACATGGTAACACAGGTTGGAATTGTACACCCGTCTACAACCAAATGATTCAATGGCTCTTTGGTTAGTGTTTTGTTGTTCGACTCGGCAGGTGGTCCGGGAAGCAGACGCGTCAGTGACAGTATTACAGGATCGTAGCTTGAATCACTGATAATGAAACAACTGATGACTTACCGCGCATCACAGTCGATGAGTCTATTTACATTACTGACTGCATTAGCGACATGATTAGTGGAAGAAAATCAACCCAAAGCAAAGACAACAACAACAACCGTGACAAATAAAAAAAAAAAAAAACTAAAAGCAAAGAAACTAAGAAACTAACAGACATTTGGAGGCAATGAGTATTAGTGTATGATTACATCAGTGTCACAGCAAAGTATAGATCTGCAAATAGCCCTGGGTTCAGTTTTCATGGTAGTTTTGCAAACCGAAGGCCGACCTGTTCAACTCACCCCAAGTTGTATAATGCTAACCACAGACAACCTCTGACGGCAGTGTGAATGCTGTACTTTCACCCAAAACTCCCTACACTGTTTCCTCGGTGGATATTCGCTGCACCTAACATCCCTTGAAACTGACGATTGCCGAACCCAGTACGTCACTCAATGGTCGGAATGTTTACAGAACTCAACTGGAGATCTTGTCTTTCACCTTCCAGGAACGCAATCCTGCGTAAGAAATATCATCTGTGACCGCAGGGAGTTGTAAAAGCAAGAGCAAGGTGTGGATGAACGGTTCCCCGGCTGCTGCACTGCCAGCAGACAGTTCCCTGGTGGGATGCAGGCGACACGAGCCAGTCTGGTCGACGCGTAACTTTCGACATGTCGGAGAAACTTACGTGCATGGAATGAGATAATTATTGAACCGGAGAAGTTAGTTAGATATATAGGGCTTAACGCCGCGCAAGCAGCAAAGACTATTTCGCGGCTATTGAACCGGAGAAAAGGGATTTGAAATTTGAATGAAATTTTAATTTCACAGGTTAAGGAAAATGTGTTTTGCAAAAACAGGCCATCATTATGTGCACGAAAACGATATATAGATAAACGCTCAGACGCTTTTATGTTGTTTCGGGGTAAAAGATGGCGGATAACGATGACATACTATTTTCATACACTGTAATGGAAATTTTAATGATAAAGAACGTCATGGAAAAGATTGTCAAACAGTTGTAGCTGTGCATTTTCACATATATTTGGTTGAATCTTTTGTATCTGTTTTATTTTTTGTGTTTGTTTGTCGTTGTTGTTCTATTTCCTGTGGTCTATTTATTTATTTATTTATTTTTTTTTTTTTTTTTTTTGGGGGGGGGGCTTTTTTGGGGGGCTTTTGTTTTGTTGTCAATCAACTGGGTGGTTGTTTGGGGTAGACTACATGTTTCTGCCGTTGTGGAAAATATGTGTATCTATTTGTCATGTATTCACCGAACTAACCGGTGTATTTTGGGGGAAGATCAGGGAACATTTTCACATCTTCTGTAATACAGAGGCGGTGCCAAAATCACGCTACACCTGAACCAGTTAAAATAGAATCCTAATAATCGGCTCTGCACTTGAAGAGCCTGAAACAAGAGTTGTAAAACAGAAGTCTAGAAAGCTGATCTGCTAAGCCGGCGTCTCCCAGTATTGTTGGCAACCTCATGCTGGCAAAACACGAAACGAAATACGAGAACTCTTTTCCTGGTACTAATTTAGGAGCAGGGTGCACGTGCGTTAACATCTACAGGTACATCGTTCCTAAGTGGAATTTTGGCTCAGGTTGTGCCATTGCTCAGCAGCGTGGTGGAAACAAGAGAGTTCAAATCTAGTGTGGCTGGCAGCGTGGCGAAGAAAAGAATTTTGAATCAAAGAGTTTACCCCTGACGGAAGGCGGCTCTGGCGGTCATAATCGGAGTCAATCCTCTGCCGGGAAATACCCCGGGAGTGTCACTGACTTACCCGGAAACGCATGTAGCCACCACCGCCACCGCCGCCGCATCACCACATCCAGCCCCCCCCCCCCCCCACACACACACACACCCTCATCACCACCACCAATAATTATGTCAACCCCACATTTTCAAGGGGAGCCGGGGTGGCCGAATGGTAGAGCGTTGGACTTCCAGTTCTCGGGTCTTGAGTTCGTATCCCGGCTGGGGCCAAATATTTGTGTCGGCTTTTTCATCGTTGCCCCGTCTTTGATATCACCAGTGTGTGGTGGAAAAGGACGTTAAACCTCCAAACACCCCCCCCCCCACACACACACACACATTTTCAATGTGTTGTGTATATTTTTCGTGCGTAAACACAGTGTGCAGTTTTTTTAAACACTGAAAGATACTCGTCACTGAGTTTCACCGGTATTCAGACGGGCACCGTCCATGACGGCCTGCGTAAGTTTCGCCTGTTCTTTCTGGTCTTTCATCATCTAGATCTCTGTACTGCGATAACTGGGCAATAAAGGGCGTTACTTTGTGGTCTTTCCTCTTCTGCTTTCCTTTCCTCTTTTCAATCAAGGGAGCATTTTCACATCGGTAGGTATGTACCTCGGCCACCCCATGCCCCATACTTGAAGCCACTTAAATGCAGCAATCAGTCATCAGGGGAGAACAAAAAGAACAAAAAACGCGTGGTAGTGCGGTCGAGCTGGCATCGTAAACACAGCGTCCCTGTCGGTACCGGCGTTATTTCCCCGGAAGCACATTACAAGAAGCAGGGCAAGGAGCGCGAGAACAACATTCCACACCAGCAGCAGACTGTGGTACCCATGGACTCACCAGTCACACCCAGCACGGCAACACAGTCGGGGGTAAAAGAGTGGGGAGTCTGACGCCCAGACATAATTCTCCTGCCGAACTAATCGCTCGTGTAAAGACATCACGATGATGAAATGATGGGAATCACGTGTTGGTGGTAGTTTGAAGTCAGTGAAGGTCGAGGTCTTACACTCAGAATCGTTGTTTAGTCTTCGCAAGTAACACCTCATTGATAAGTACCCACTTTTGGCTAGTTACGTAGAGAACAAATGTTAGAGATAGTTAGGCTACTCTTCATATTGATGCATTGGAGGAACTTGAGCTAGATACACTTGACAGACAAGCTTCACTAATATCACTTTCTGCCGCCTCTAAAATCCAGTGGCTGTAATGCCGGATTGACTCCATTTGTTAAAAGACACACTGAGGCCGCAACGAAAGAGCAGACCTCATCACCAAGCTGTAGGGGTCCGGGCTGCCGCCGACCTAGAACTGACTGGCCAGCTCCGTCAGTTTGTTCATCCGGCCACACAGCTCAGTGAGGATTTGAATAACATCCGTCGAACGCTGAAGAAGAAGAAGAAGAAGTTGAGTCACTAGTGAAAGATACTGGAATCTTTGCGGATGTGTCTCAGTGTGGCAACACGTACTGGATCGTACTTGTCCCTACCCCCCTCCGCACCCCCCACCCCCCTCCGCCTCCCCCGATCCCCGGCATCCTTCCTTCAGCCACCCCGGCCATCATGGACATATGTCAACCGGCGTTATTTCGCCTTATTGCTTGTGTGGGATCGGTCTGAAGTGAAGTCCGAGTCAAAAGGAACACACTGCACAGCTCACGTCTTTGAGTCCGTGGCAGTCTCCGGTTTCACTTAGCCTCTGAGCGCGGTGGTGTTACAATCATGATGCACCCAATGTGACAAACCGCATTTATGGGGTTTTCGTTGGTTGTGTGTTTGCCGTTTTCAAGGGTGTATTTTCATGTGTAGTGTTAACTAGTGTTTTAGACAGGTAGTACTGTACTGGAGTTTATCCCAGTCTACCTAACGTTTTCACGTGCGGGAAAATGTTTATGCACGGCTATAGCGGTTGCTTGAGTTTTACTCTGTACTAGAGACTGCTGTAACACAAGTAGACCTGAGTTGTTGTCAGCTTACGAAGTGAGCAATTGCGACAAAGATTGTGCGCAGTCCTACTATTGACCGGTGGAGGGAACAGGTCTCTTTTTTCCCCACCCGGCTTCTTTTGTGTTCCGTATGCCATAGCGCTACAGGTATGTTTGATTTTTGAATATTGTTTGTCTGTTTCAAGACCAAGTGGATTGTTTGATAACCCTATGGATAACTTGATGCTATTATGATGTATATCTGATTTAGTTCTGAATGTTGGACTTCTCAAATGGTTATTCAGTTGAGAGAATTTTTGGTAGGATGTTTTGTACTTCATTCTTGTGAGGAATCAGTTGTGAGAATATGGTTTGAGGTTGATGATGAGGATATAAGTTTGACTGTTTGATATTGTATGGGTACTTGGTAACTGGAAGGTGAATTTGTTGAGAATTTCTGATATCAATTCATAACTGGAACTTTCGAGATCGATGTCAGATGTTATTGTTGTTGAAATGGAACTTTGTTCAGGATCAAAATTAGTTTATGGAGAAGAAATACTATCCGAGATAGTGGTAGTAATTACGGGTTAATATTGTACAGGAACGACGCCGGAGACCCGGTGAGCTGACCGCATTGTAATATGTCCGCCTGATCAGCGTACACGACACCATGTTTGTCTACTATTGTCTGCCCCGTCGTTGTGGAGCTTGAAGCCAGCGACGTGTGTTTGTCTCCCTTGAGATCACGTGCAGCCATCCCGTCGAGCGCCGTGTCAAGGTGGAGCTCTCCCTGAGTCTGATGGGGTACACCATCCTCAGCGTATTATTTGTGAAGGTGTCTGCGGTCCAGCATTATTCAAGTCACTTCCAGAAGAAGTGCTTCCATTCACTCATTCCAGGAGAAGGTGAAAAGATTTGAATCGCCCGGAATTCCCAGAGGAATCGTCTGGACTCAAGTGTATATATTTTCTATTCAACATCAACAAGTCTTCACCCAGTCTACAGCATCGTGTCGACCAAGCTTGTTGAGTCATCTTGTTTATTTCACTTTATTCATTTCACATCACAGACATTCAGAAAGGCACGCATGCAAACGTCATCCACTCCCTTTCATACACACAAGCAAATAGTTATTCTTTTGACTGAGACCTTTTATACACAAAAACAATCAGACAATCACACGAATTAATAAAGTAGTTTAAGACTTAATTACGTTCACAACTGAAAAACAGAAACCTCCAATTTCACCAGCACATCGATTATTCAAAGGATATGTGCCTGGATATAAAATGTACTACAACGCGGACAAAACCACTGACTATACACAATTAGATGTGAAATGAATAAAGTGAAATAAACAAGATGACTCAACAAGCTTGGTCGACACGATGCTGTAGACTGGGTGAAGACTTGTTGATGTTGAATAGAAAATATATACACTTGAGTCCAGACGATTCCTCTGGGAATTCCGGGCGATTCAAATCTTTTCACCTTCTCCTGGAATGAGTGAATGGAAGCACTTCTTCTGGAAGTGACTTGAATAATGCTGGACCGCAGACACCTTCACAAATAATACGCTGAGGATGGTGTACCCCATCAGACTCAGGGAGAGCTCCACCTTGACACGGCGCTCGACGGGATGGCTGCACGTGATCTCAAGGGAGACAAACACACGTCGCTGGCTTCAAGCTCCACAACGACGGGGCAGACAATAGTAGACAAACATGGTGTCGTGTACGCTGATCAGGCGGACATATTACAATGCGGTCAGCTCACCGGGTCTCCGGCGTCGTTCCTGTACAATATTAACCCGTAATTACTACCACTATCTCGGATAGTATTTCTTCTCCATAAACTAATTTTGATCCTGAACAAAGTTCCATTTCAACAACAATAACATCTGACATCGATCTCGAAAGTTCCAGTTATGAATTGATATCAGAAATTCTCAACAAATTCACCTTCCAGTTACCAAGTACCCATACAATATCAAACAGTCAAACTTATATCCTCATCATCAACCTCAAACCATATTCTCACAACTGATTCCTCACAAGAATGAAGTACAAAACATCCTACCAAAAATTCTCTCAACTGAATAACCATTTGAGAAGTCCAACATTCAGAACTAAATCAGATATACATCATAATAGCATCAAGTTATCCATAGGGTTATCAAACAATCCACTTGGTCTTGAAACAGACAAACAATATTCAAAAATCAAACATACCTGTAGCGCTATGGCATACGGAACACAAAAGAAGCCGGGTGGGGAAAAAAGAGACCTGTTCCCTCCACCGGTCAATAGTAGGACTGCGCACAATCTTTGTCGCAATTGCTCACTTCGTAAGCTGACAACAACTCAGGTCTACTTGTGTTACAGCAGTCTCTAGTACAGAGTAAAACTCAAGCAACCGCTATAGCCGTGCATAAACATTTTCCCGCACGTGAAAACGTTAGGTAGACTGGGATAAACTCCAGTACAGTACTACCTGTCTAAAACACTAGTTAACACTACACATGAAAATACACCCTTGAAAACGGCAAACACACAACCAACGAAAACCCCATAAATGCGGTTTGTCACAGTTCCCCCCTCTCGGGGTAAAAAAAAGAACGACCGAGTTTCTTTTTTTTCTGTCTAATCTCACGATGCTCAGAAAGGATACTACTGAATACCTTGAACGACTTGATCACAGTCAGAACGTGACAGCAAATCTGCGAAAACATTCTGAGTACCTGGAATGGCTTCAATTTCAAAGACAAATTCCTGTAGAGTTAAAGCCCACCGCATGATCCTAGCATTCTGAAACTTTCCTTTCAGCAGATACTGTAGCGGCCTATGATCTGTCTGAAGTACAAAGGACTGACCCCACAAGTATCTTTGCAGTTTAGACAAAGTCCAAACAATGCCGAGACACTCGCGTTCAATCGTACTGTACCTAGTCTCTCGCGGTAGCAGTTTCCTACTCACGAAACAGACCGGATGTAATTCCTCATCACGATCCTGCATCAGCACTCCTCCTATTCCTGTCGAACTAGCGTCCGTACGAACGACAAAAGGGAGAGTTAAGTCAGGTAGCAGCAAAACGGGTTCAGAAGACAAAATTCTCTGAATTTCTTTCAGTGCACTCTCACACTGATCCGTCCATTTCAGTGCTTTCTTAGCTTTTCCCGCTAACAAATCCGTCATTGGCGCTGTGAGTGTGGCGAAGTTGGGGACATACCGGCGATAGTACCCTATCAAACCGAGTAATGACCGAACTTGGCGCTTTGAAGTGAGAGTCGGAATTGCCAAGATTTTCTTTACTTTCTCCTCCGTAGGTTGGAGACAACCGCGACCAACGACATGTCCGAGAAATTCAAGTTTCTGAAAGCCTGAATGAATTTTCGTCGGTCGAGCGGTCAGACCCGCTGACTGAAGTTTCTGAAGGACAATCCGAACATCTTCCAAATGAAGATTCCACGAGCGACTACCGACAAGAATGTCGTCAAAGAAATTTGTCGCGTCTTCTCCAAGTACTGATC
Organism: Batillaria attramentaria; assembly: GCA_018292915.2. Lineage (NCBI taxonomy): Eukaryota > Metazoa > Mollusca > Gastropoda > Batillariidae > Batillaria > Batillaria attramentaria. The sequence continues at coordinate 459,438 of JACVVK020000006.1, read as the reverse complement.
TCATCATCCGCGCAAACGTCATGGGTGCTGAAATCAACCCGAACGGCATTCTGACCCACTGAAACAAACCTAGCGGAGACTGGAACGCAGTTTTCGGGCGATCTTCTGGTTTCACTAGAATTTGCCAGTACCCTTTTGAAAGGTCAATCTTCGTCAAGAAGAGTTTGTCCGACAGTCGCGTGAAAATCTCCTCGACATCAGGGATCGGTTCCGCATCAAAAACTGTAACACTGTTCAGATTTCTGTAGTCTAAACAAAAACGCATCGTTCCATCTGGCTTTCGCACGATCACGATCGGTGAACAGTATGGTGAAGTCGACGGTTCGATCACTCCAAGTGCCAACATATTTTTAACCTCTTCAATGATCGCTTGTTTAGATGCAAAAGGTAGCGGATATTGTTTTTGCCGGACTGGTTCATCAGTGGTAGTTCTTATTTCATGAACAACTGAACCTCTATAGTCACCTGGGTCTGCAGTGAACATTTCCTGAAAATCCTGAAAGACCGCTTTCATCTCTGAGACTTGCTTCGGAGACAGAGTCTCATCGAACCGAATGTCGTTTATCGATTCTGTTTTGTCATGTGGAGGTGGACACAAAGTCGGACTTAGTGTGTCGTCATCGCATGTCTCGTCAGGTATCACTGCGATGTTAGCGCATGCTGTTTGAGTGGGCGACTCTGCTGTCTCTACACGTGGTGTATGCGGTGTCGCGATGCTCTGCCATTCGTGACCCAGAATCTGATCGAAAGGTATCGCTGTACCGACCGAACTGATTTGAGAGATCACTTTCTCACGGTTCCTGTACGCTTTCAGCATGTTCGCGTGGTAGACTTTCGTTCCTTTTCCGATGTCAACTCGATAGTCATGACCGACTAGTTCTGTGACTCTGAAAGGACCGTGCCAATGCAAATCAAGCTTATTAGATGCGGTAGGGGACATGACCAGAACTTCGTCACCGACATCAAACTTTCTGTCTCTGGCTTTTCTGTCATGATAGACTTTCTGCTTAATCCTAGCCTTGTCAACCTCATCATGAGCGAGTTGACATGTGTCTGCAATGATCGTTTTAAGATCAACTAGGTGCTGACACACTGTCTTTTCTTCATCAGATGACGATTTCTCTAGCATAGAATCAGCTAGAAGATCCATCGGACCTCTAGGTCTTCTGCCGAACAAGAGCTCGAAAGGGGAGAAGCCCGTACTTTCGTTTTGGCTTTCCCGGCACGCAAACAATAGAGCTGGTATGTACCTGTGCCATTGGCGTGGTTGTTTCACCATGAGCTTTTTCAACATAGCTTTCAACGTTGCATGAAAACGTTCGACCATCCCGTTCGCTTGGGCATGATATGGTGAAGTGTGTACCCCTTTGATAGACAGTAATCTACGGAACTCTGCCATCATCTCCGAAGTGAACTGAGAACCTCTATCTGACAGAATTTCTTCGGGGATTCCCAAACGTGCAAAAATCGAGAAAAGAGCTTCGACTACCGAGACTGTGTCGATGTTTCTCAGGGGGATTGCTTCCGGAAACCTAGTTGCTACGTCAATGAGTGTCAACAGGTATCTGTGTTTTTCCTCAGTCGGGGGATTGATCGGACCAACTATGTCAATGGCTACTCGTTTGAACGGTTCCTGAATGCGAGGCATGAACTCGAGTGGGATGGGAGGTGTTCTACTCCTATGCTCTGCCTTCTGACAAATGTCGCATGTTTGTACAAACATTTGGGCATCTCTGGATAAGCCTGGCCAAAAGAATCGCTGCTGTATTTTGTTTACAGTACGTCTGATCCCACAGTGTCCTGCTAACAGCCCGTCATGCGATGTTGTCAGTACTGTCTGTCTCAATGTCTTTGGGACTACTATCTGTGGCAGTGCCTCTCCACTACAGTCTCTGGAAGATTTGTAGAAGTATCTTTTCAACACGCCTTCTTCAATGACAAAGAAGAAAGAATTTGCACCTAGAGTTTTCTTCTCTCCTGTGCGTGCGAGTTCGAACAAAGGTTTCAGTGAGTCGTCCTCGCGCTGAAACTTGCACAGATCATCTTTTGTCACTGACAATTGAGGGATAGGAGCTGCGAGAGGTTTTGGAGCCAACTTCTCTTTCTTTGCAATAGAGCGTGTCATAACTGCTGCACATTGCACATTTCCAACAATGCCTGTTACCTCTGACGCACCCTGAACATTCCCTACGATCAGATCAACCACAGGATCGTCAATCACGCAACACTCAAGTGGTCCCTTGTAACAGTCAGTGTCAACGTCAACTAAGGCCAGAGGAAAACATTCGGACTTTCCTCCGAAAGAAATGACCCACTGATCCCGACCTAAGTATTGGTGTGGCTGGACCAATTCTTTGCGCACACCTGCTGTTGTAGCTCCTGTGTCACGAAGCACTGAACAGTTAAAGCCATTACAGTTTCCCTGCTCTAGTTTTAGCTTACTCAAAACGTCAGCAGCTGAACACAAAACTGACAAATTTGCGCTCTGTGCGTTTGAGTTCACTGGGGGGTAAAATGTCGTACTCGGACATTGTCTTTTAGTGTGTCCTTTTCCTTGACACTTGTAACATGTCAGTACGTTCGTGCTTTGTCCGTCCATCTGTCCGTCAGTTGTGTTCTGTTGCTGTTGTTGTCCGTAAGTCCCGTGGTACTGTCCACGACCTCGAGAACCACGCGGCCCTTGACCTCTACGAGGGGTGTACGCGGCTCCCCGCTGACTCTGGTCATTAGAGTAACCACCTGAATCGCTTCCGCTATAGTTTCCACTCTGGTAACTACCGCGAAGATTTTGCGACTTGCCTCTTCCACCACGGTACCGATTGTTCCCGTGTTTCTTCTCATCTTTGAGTGGTGGGACGGCTACTGACGCAGCTAGACCCGCATCCGCTTTTCTCGCGAGGTTTTTGTTTGGTCGAGCTAGTCGGTAGCTCTCGGCGTGCTCAAGCAGCTGTTTCGATGTTTTCAAATTTCGCTCGCGCAAAAAGACTGCCAAATCTTTGGAAACGCTTTGCAAAATTTGCTCGCACAAAATCATGTCAAACAATGAATCATAATCATGAGCAGTGTCAGACAATTCAATCCACCGCTGTAGTAAGTGAGTCATTCGCGTACCGTACGACTTGAAAGACTCCTCAGCCTCTGGGCGACAAGATCTGAATTTCTCACGAAACCCTTCGGCGCTGCACTGAAATTTGGTGAGGAGGCATTGTTTCAGAACCTCGTACTCAACTTTGCCAGACGCACACAAACCATGATACAGACTGAGTGCTGTGCCTTCCAAAACTGCACTAAGGAACACTGGCCATTTTTCCCTGGGCCAATTCAAAGCATCTGCGTGAGTTTCAAAACGGTACAGAAATGCATCGATAGAGTCTATGCTTTCCTTAAATGTGGGCAATTTAGGAAAGTTGAATGGTTTTGAACTGCCATGGTGACCACCACGGTTCGAAGCCTGAGTACTGAAATCACCTGAGTCCTCAGATTGCTTTATCTCTAGTGCCTTAATATCCAACTCATGTTTCTTGAGCTCAAATTCCATCTCTTCTCTTCGTAATTCTTTTTCGATCTCCATCTTTTTTTCTCTTTCCAATGCTTGTCTTTCTTTTTCCTTTTCTCTTTCCAATGCTCTCTCATCTCTCTCAAGACATTTTTCAATATAATTCTCTAGGTCCTGACCTGTATGACCTAACTTTTGGCCTTGTGCCATGTACATGTCAAACCTTTCGACCTGTACGTCAGTCATGCTGACTGATAATACAAATACCAGGTAGGATACAAATAGACAAAGTATCACTGAGTGACAAAACAAGTGCAGAGTAGATTAAAATCCACCAAATATCACTGAGTGACTATACAAATACAGAGTAGAAAAATCAATTCACCTTTTACACAACACAATACAAAACTACACTTAGAGAATAAAAATATTAATCAGCCACAATGCACACGCACAAGATATAAGTAACTAAGTTTTGCTAAGTTTTTTTTTCTTTCTACTTCAAAAAAATATTTAACGTAAAATAATAATTAATCACTGTTTCTAAAATATGCACACACACACACACACACACAAAAATCACTGGCTGTGACAATTTAAAACATAAAAGGCCCCAGTACTACACAAATCTACACAAAGGGAGTAAGGCGCTATAGAATGGAAGAGATCCAAAAAACTAAACAGGACAGGTAGCAAAGAGTAAGGGGATAGTACAGGCAGGAAAATAGACTCGGCCCTCGTGGAAGCGAACCTAACACTTAAAAAATGCCTCCACCCCGCACACCTGGAGGCGGGAACTAACAACTAACAAACATTCAGACTGAAATTAATGAACGCAAAAGAGTAGGCAGAGAAGAGAGAGTGTTTTTTTTTTTTTTCAAAAACAATTAAACTAAACGAAACACGAGTATTTTTTTCTTTCAAAAATGAACTGAAATGAAA